>BQNB010007218.1:35815-94362 GCA_026074375.1 Tanacetum coccineum | reverse complement strand
ACATGCATCGTTTTACAATTGGACGCAAGTATACTTTAAACAAAATTACGAGTTTGCCTAAGTAGCTATAACCCACTATGCTCATAAATCAGGAACTGTTAATTACTGGATTGTAAGCGCGAATGTTATGAATAGATTTATATGGGATTGACATCCCTATCCGGGTGAGTAGCGCTCACTAGTTTCGGAGGTACCGAACAACGGATGTATATCATGTCGGAACAATTTGGATGTTGCGGGTTGAACATCTACACGGGCACATTATTTGCATTAAATTGAATACACATACATGTTGAGCCTTATTGTCATGAGCTTAGAGCAGGCGTAATTACTTTTGTGATATTGTATTCGTTACTTATCATACACTTGGAAATCTTGCGGTCCTACTTTATACATTACTTAAACCTGTGAATTCACCAACTTTATGTTGACGTTTTAAAGCATGTTTTTCTCAGGTTAATAAGGTACAAGACAAGGATACATTGGTGGTCGTTATTTTGGATGTCATTGCATAAAGATTTAGAAGCATTGCATTTTGGGGATATTTGTTATGTCTTAAAATCTTTACATTTACAAGTGAACATGTTAAGCCGTTGTGCTTTTGTAACAAACAATTTTAGTTATTCCAATGTATTAGTTTTTCAAACGACTCATTTAAAGGTCATTCTCATATCTTGTGCTATTGATCTATGATGTAACACTCTCAGACCCATATTCCGCTGCGACCCAATTTGAGGGTGTTACAGATTGGTATCTAGAGCCAAGGTTATAGGAGAAACCAGAGTCATATTGGTTTTGCTTAGACTATAACCGTTTTCAAACATTGCATCATACAAAAGGTTTTCACGAGACATACATACACTATTTGGTTGCATTAGTTGGTTATACTAGATGCTTGCATGATTTATATACATGTTTACCTTACATTACGTATATTACTGCACATGATTTATATATATATATATATATAGTTATCTTCTCCTAAGTATATTTTACACTTGTTTATACAGGAGTTATATATATAAATACTAAAACATTTCTCAAGACATTACGAATAACATGATGGTCCAAAACTCTTACACAACTTTAACATATCATATCGCTACATGTCATCTTTGGAGCACCAATTTTGGAATTAAACTAATTTTATATTTTTTAGATTTTGAAGAAAATGGCACCAAAAAGAACCGCCGCAACCACCACCACATCTGTGACTGATGCTCAACTTAAGGCATTGATAGCCCAAGGCGTTGCTGATGCATTGGCAGAGCATAACGCAGACATAAGCAGGAATGACGAAGACAACCATGATTAAGGAACGGGTGTAAGAAGGCAAGCGCCTGTTGCTTGTGAGTGCACCTACAGTGACTTTCTCAAATGTCAACCCCTAAACTTCAAGGGTACTGAAGGAGTTGGTCTTACTCAATGGTTCAAAAAGATGGAATATATTTTCCATATCAGCAACTGCACAGTCGCATGTCAAATCAAGTTTGCAACTTGTACTCTGCAGGGAAATGCCTTGACGTGGTGGAACTCTCACGTTAAGACTGTTACTCATAAAGTTGCATATGCAATGACATGGAAAACATTGAAAAAGATGATGACAGATAAGTACTGCCTAAGAGGCGGGATTAAGAAGCTTGAGATTGAGATGTGGTGTTACACGATACAAAACCACCTTATTCGGGGGTCTTGGTTGATCAAAGAACATAAGATAGAACATGGTTCTAGTGAGAGAAAGTAAGGAGAGGGTTGATAGAAAGATGTGTTTATTAGCTTGGAAATGAAAGACTACAAAAATAATTTCACCCAACCCATCATGAGAGGCATGAGGGGTATTTATAGCCTAACACAAAGTTATCTATACCTCGTTTACAATAATAGTCCCTGCGTGTAGCAGACGGTCTATAGCTAGTCCAATTCACGTGTAAGACGCAAGCTTCACTAGAATAGTGAGGCTAACAATCTCCCTCCAAGATGGTGTCACACGTGAATTGGTTATAATGTTTCCTACTAGCAAAAATAAAGCAAAATGATAAGAATGAAGTTCAGCATTCCTTGAGATTGTCTTCAATGACCTTGATCTACTTGAATGCTCCACCTTTATTTCTTCAGCTTGCAGACAAACACACTGTAATATACTGCTGAGGATGACTTAGAAGTTTTCTCCACCGATGATCTCGGTCTTGATTGGATTTCTGCTCATACCTTCCTGACACGTCTTCAAAAGCTTTCTTCATACGCTTTTGGTCATCTCGAAGTTTCTGAGTAAGCTGCATGTCTTGAGAAAGCTTCCTTTTCTTGCACTTCTGGTCATGTCAAAGTCTTCTGAATCTGCTTCTTATTTTTCATCCTTGAAATTCTCTCATCCGAATACTTCGGCTTTGATGTGAATTATGCTCTGAACTTCTTGTGCAGTATCTAGTTGAGTTTTTACCCCCTCCCAACTAGTAGGCTCTTATTCTTAACTCCCTCCCAAACAAACATCCATGAGACTGATAAGAATTAATGCACTCGTCTTGAGTCATACAACCTCCTCCAGCTCGGCTCAAAGACCTTTCTCATGTTGGAAAATCTATAGGGAAGGAATGATATCAACATCGACTCAATTAGGAAGCATTCTAGTCCCGAAGTACACACTTTATCCCTTTACCGAAGTCAAAACCGTAGCACCAAAATTAATTAAGACCCGAAAATGTACTTTTCTCCCTCCAAGAACGTGCAGATATAAATTTCTACACCAAAGTCAATTAAGTCCCGAGTGTGCGTAATTTATTCCTCTATGTAGTCGAAACTGTAACATCAAAACGGTAAAATCAAATAAGTGTTGGATGTACACATTTCTCCCTCCAGGATGATGACTAACTAAGGAATCATCCTACACATGTATACATCATATGCCAACAGGAACAACTTACTTAGCTTCATAACCCGTGATTGCATAAGCAATTCTCTATGAGAAGATGTCGGTACTCTCTTTACAAATCTCTCTTGATCAACCCGATCTAAATCCCCTTATCTATTATGTAGGCTAATACTGATGACCACTGACGGAGACATGCTGATGAAACGAACCCGAGAATGAAGCAACAATCCCTGACTTGTGACTTAATCTTGTACTATCCGTGTGATGAAGAACGGTACAGAGGCAAATCTCTAAGTACCATATACCCGCACCAAAGTATACAAAAAATACAACACCTCTTGAAAAACTCCTCAACGTGAGACACTGAGTACTACAATGTAACTCCTTAAAGTGATAGTTATAACCCGTGAGTACTACAATGTAACTCCTTACATCAGGTATAACTAGATACATCAAGTCTTCATCACAAACCGTATATGCCCGAACAAGTCATCTTCGTTGTAGAGAAAATCAAAGACGGAATAAGTACACTCCCCGTGGAATATTACTTCAATCCCAAATAAATAACATCAGACAAGAACCTCGTAGTCATTAAAGTTTAATAATAGCTGTTAAGAGTGAAGGTGAATTTTGATAAGGATCGTTTTTAGTGTAATGTATTGTGTTGTTCGTGATTTTTGATAAAAGTTATGATCGTTAACGGATATCGGCTCAAAAATATATCATAACAACCGCCGTCCAAGTAATAAAACCCGGTCTTCTATACTTTTACCCGACATCATTTTGTTTTACTACTTGGCTTAATCCATTAACCCAATCATACATATCAACCCAATTAATATCAGCCTCGGCCTAGTAATACTAAAACACTGTTGTATCCCGGTTTGCCAAAGGCCCACCATTCCATCTGAAAGCTTTCAAAACTTTCGGCACAACTCATCATTCACAATTTTCGGCCCATTTGTTTCATTAAAGCCCGGATCTACGAATCATATGGAAGACTCGGCCCAAAAAAAATTATGATAACCTGGCCTATCACAAAATCGCAGCCCAAATCCAACTAACCCTAAAAATATCAGATATATAAATCACTCCCTAATAATTCTCACCTAACATAACCCTAATCACACACAGATATGTCCTCCCCCTCCATCTTTTTACACCTACCAAATGAACTTAGTTAAAACCAATCTCATATCTTTAAAGATCCACGACTCTCAAACTTAATATCACCATGTCTTGCAAACAAAGTATCCATCATGACCTTAGAAATTATTTTCTGCAATTGAAACTCGTGTAGCAACAAGGAAGGACGAAAGCTTCAAGATCATATTAATGGTCTCGGGTAGGTTTGTTTTTGCTTTGAGAGTCTTAAAACGAAACAAAGATTGAGAGTAACAGATTTGTTATGTCTCACTCTTTTAAATTTGTATATCAAATGAGTTAAGCTCAACACAGATCTATGATGAGATTTATGCTTTTGTTTGATTGATCTTTTATAAGATCTTGAAAATTGATTGCTAATCACGAAAAGCATTATCTGAGATCTTGATTTTTTCTAGGTTCAAGTCTTAGTAGTGGATTGGAGGAGATGTTGTGATTATGTGACGAAGGGATTAGGTATAGTCTTGGATGTGCAGATTTGAATGTTTGAATGTAACGATGGGTTAGATGTGTTGGATTTGAGATTGGCTTTAGATGATGTGGGTTTTGATTGAGTCTTCTTTTCTTTACCTGTTCTTTTCTTTTGATTTGGTCTAGACTCGGTGAGTTGACCCGGGTCAACTCGGTAAATACCGAGTTGACTCGGTCTGGGTTGGTGTATACTTCGCCTAGGGTTGTGGTATACTTCGTCTGGCATATTGTATAATTTGCCCAAGCTTAGCGGTATAATTCGCCTAAGCTTGGCGGTATAATTCGCCCACGGTATAGTTTGCCCAGTGGTATAATTCACCCATGGTATAGTTCGCCCAGTGGTATAATTAGCCCACGGTATAGTTCGCCCAGTGGTATAATTCGCCTAACCCGATTTTTTCTTTTCGCAAAAAAAAAACTGTCCTTTTAGCTAAAATGTTGGATCTGTGTCCCTTCTCTTGTTTCAAACCGTGTACAAGCATGAACAACCAAGAATTAGCTCGAAAATAAGCTGTTAAACCAGAAAAGTAGTTTAATCCGGCAAAAGGACCCACGTAATAAGCAGTATAAACCCTGAAAAACTCACAAAATCAGTTAAAAACCCAAATAAGCTTATTAAAAATCTAAAAAATAAGCTGATAGAAAGAAACCAGATCTGTTTTTATTGAGAGTTTTGGAAAATAAAGGACCAAAAAAATCATAAAAAATTAAAAGATTGACTGTTAAACACCATATCCACGTAACAAACAAACAACACAAAAAACTATTATGTGGCTTTTTCTTAACAAATAACCCCACGAAAGTAAGCTTAAGAATAAGCTGTGAATTAGTTGTTAAAACATGAACAACATACACATGAATACAAGACACAACCTGATGCTCTTGATACCACTTGTTACACGAATCAAAACACCTTATTCGGGGGGTCTTGGTTGATCAAAGAAGAGAAGATGAAACATCTTTTCTAGTGAGAGAAAGTAGAGAGAGAAAGGGAATGAACTATGTGTTTTATTAAGATAAGAATGAAGTTTACACAATGATTCACCCAACCCCTCATAGAGAGGCATGAGGGGTATTTATAGCCTAACACAAAGCTATCTATACCTCGTTTACAATAATAGTCCATGCGTGTAGCAGACGGTCTATAGCTAGTCCAATTCACGTGTAAGACGCCAGCTTCACTAAAATAGTGAGGCTAACATGTGGAATCTGAAGGTTAAAGGTACCGATGTGGTAAGCTATAACCAACGTTTTCAGGAACTGGCATTGAAGTGCGATAGGATGTTTCTTGAAGAGTCGGATGAGATCGAGAAGTATGTTGGTGGTTTGCCCGACATGATTTACGGAAGTGTGATGGCATCAAAGCCTAAGACAATGCAAGATGCAATTGAATTTGCAACTGAACTGATGGACAAAAAGATCAGCACTCTTGCTGAATGTCAAGCTGAGAACAAGAGGAAACTTGATAACAACAACCAAGCTCAACAACAACCTCCCAAGAAGCAAGGTGTGGCTATAGCTTATACCACTGGGTCTGGTGAAAGGAAGGAGTATGCTGGAACTCTACCATTGTGCAACAAGTGCAAGTTTCATCACAATGGCCAGTGCACTATAAAGTGGGAAAACTGCAAGAGAGTTGGTCATTTGACCTGAGACTATAGGAGTTCTGCTACTACTAACAATCAGAGAAACCTCACTTGCTATGAATGTGGGAATCAAGGGCACTACATGAGTGATTGCCCGGAGTTAAAGAACCAAAACCATGGAAACCAAGCTGGAGGTACTGGAGCACGTGGAATGGTGCATGCCTTAGGAGGAGGAGAAACCAATCAAGACCTTAACAACATGGAGAATGATATCAATGCTTAGACTCTATTGCCTTTAAGAAATTCTCATTGTATTTTCTCTTAAATTTTTGTTGTGTTATACGAATGATTTCAAATTATCTATCAAATCAATGTGTTGTGAAAATTTCGTCAAATTTACTTTAATTCTCTACTTATTTATATAAGCCACTCCCACAAATATTATGAAATTATAACATTATTTTGACGAAAATGAGCATCGCATCGTTAACCCTCAAATATACATAGCTTGATCACCTATGTATAATTCAGGAAGGACCATGCCCATGCTCAGAGTAGTCACCTTAAAACTTCTTGTCAAGAGACAATTTTCTATTTATATCAAGTTTTGTGTGTGTATTCATAAAATGTATTTATCACGAGGAACCAAACTAATAATCATAATAACTAAGTAAACTCTTACACCACCTTACTATATAAAGTCGACATCATTTTATACAAAATTCTATTTACAAAAGTCAAGACGCATCCCTATTCACCCTAGGACGATCCAATAACAAGTTTACTCAAAAAAGTGTTATAACTGACACGTTAAGCCGAAGGGAACGAATAAGACCACTAGAAGTCGAGCCTTGGTCGCAACAATAAATATTAAACCAACGTTACTAATCTTGAACGCTCAAATTAAACAAATTTAAAAGGGGATACAAACAAGTTGCCAAGCGTGGTAACGAAAATATCAAAAGACGTAAATAAAAATAACAAATAGAATTGTTTGCCACAACATGCATTTATTATCTTAGAATTATGTATTACAATAATATCATAAAGGTAATACAAGTTAATCTTTACAAACCCTTCCTAGCAATAATATCTATTTCTTCCAAAGTAGATCCACGCCAATAGCGAGGACAATGATCCACGCGAGAATCGCTAGAATAAAGGCCAGATACTGAAAATCTTCTTCGTATAGGACATAGGCAAGATAAATGCCGAGTGCTATCGCGCTCTCCATCGCCAAGAGTGTAATGATATGCAACATTTTTGAGGATTGGATAAGAGAAAATTTAGGTGAAATATTTAGTGTTGTATGAAGAAATAGAGGATACAAATTTGGTATTTAAAGGGAGGGGGTGACCGTTGGTCACTGTTCAGTGACCGTTGTATTCAATGTTCAGACCGTGTATAATCAATATTAACTTAATAAATATAAAAATTACCCACACCTCTTCATTAACACCACTCCGGAAGGCAACTCAAACTAAATTTCGAGACAAAATTCTTTTAACAAGAGGAGACTGTAACAATTCATATTTTCACATCTTGTTACGTCAATAAATATTCAACTATTTATTTTAAACTCCTACGCGTTTGCTTTTACTTTTTATCGTTAAGTTAAAATCGCGTAAACTAAAATTCAACAATCAACGTAAACGGGCACCAAACAAATTAAATTTTACTTCAAGCAAGAAATATATTATTTTTACGAAAGTAATAATTAACTTTTTATATTTTATTTTTATTGGTCACGTAAAACGTTTACGTTTCGCAATTAAATACATTTAGGTATGCCCGGAAGCACCAATACATATCTATACTCAACCAAATACCCACAATTATACCCAATACTCAAAATTTACATAATTTCCTTATATATATATATATGTATATGTGTCCGAATATAGAGAAAGAAAACCAAAGATATTTTAGTTTGACTCTAAAATTAGCACATGTTGTATAATCTTTCAAGCAAACTTCACCAACTAGTCTTACATCTTTCAACTCTTGTAAGAGCCCACTCCCCTTCCCATAAGTTTCTTACACAATGGTCATTCAAGCCTAACCATGGTGTTAAGTTAATGGAACCTTGGTTATTACATCGTGCTATATAAAAGGAACGCTATGCAAGTAAAATCTCATTACCATTTCACAAGTAAAATCATCGCGCTTTTCTCTCCTGGCTTCCTCCCTAGCTCACGAACAATACAACAAACAATCTAAATAATCCAAACAAATTTTGTGTAGCAAGTATACAAGTGCTCTAACATCATATCTAAGATATACCAAGAAGGTTTAAAGGCTTGGTTTAGTGTTTACAAGGGTTAAACAAGAAAGGTTTAAGATTAGGGTTTTCTTGGAATTAGGGTTTTCTAAGTAATAGAAGCTTGGGTTTAATATCTAAACTAGGGTTTAGATCTTGTTGCTCTTCATCTTACTTCATATTAAGGTTATCTGAAAACCCTAATCTCTTTAAATTTGTGATTTTATGTATATATAATATTTATATAGTAAATCAACATCTAAGAAACTTATTAACATGTAAAAAAGCGGAATTATGTCCGGGAGCGTTACTTCATAACACCATTGCACAAGACATGAGAGAACGACCTCTAAACGTGTCATTTGAAAAGTAATATTGTATTGTTTGGACTCCAATGCACATCAAGTATTGTCAAGTAGCTAATTCACCTGAGAAAAACATGCTTAAAAGTGTCAACATAAAGTTGGTGAGTTCATAGGTTTTTGTAAGTGTAAATGTTGGATCAAAAATTTGTAAAGTGTATATGACCATTTCAATCATTATAATAGTCACCAAAAATGTATGCATGAATATTGAAATCAAGATGTGTATGACAATTGTATCCCATACGATAGTCACAAAAAGTTGAGTATAGTTGGAACAAAGCGTTTGTATTAGTTTAGGAAACTATGTCCGTTATAAGCAACTGCACCTGTGGAAAACTAAATCAAGTTTGCCACTTGTACTCTTTTTGGAAGTGCTCTAACATGGTGGAACGCCCACGTTAGGACTGTTGGTCACGATGTTGCGGTATTGCAATGGACCTAGGACAACCGAAAAGTGATGGATCCGACAGTACTTGCCTAAGGGGAATGAGATTAAGGGATGCTTGAGGTTGAAATGTGAAATCTTAATGTTAAAGGTACCGATGTGGTAAGCTATAACCAACGTTTTCAGGAACTGGCATTGATGTGTGCTAGGATGTTTCCTGAAGGGTCTAATAAAATCGAGAGGTATGTCGGTGGTTTGCCTGACATGATTCACGGAAGTGTGATGACATCTAAGCCAAAGACCATGCAAGATGCAATTGAATTTGCAACTAAACTAATGGACAAGAAGATCAGCACCTTTGCTGAACGTGAAGCTAAGAATAAGAGGAAACTTGATAAAAACAACCAATCAATAACAACCTCCCAAGAAGCAAGGTGTGGCTATATCTTATACCATTGGGTCTGGTGAAAGGAAGGAGTATGTTGGAACTCTACCATTGTGCAACAAGTGCAAGTTTCATCACAATGGCCAGTGCACTGTAAAGTGCGCAAACTATAAGAGAGTTGGCCACTTGACCCGAGACTGTCGGAGTCCTGCTGCTACTAACAATCAGAGAAACCTCACTTGCTATGAATATGGGAATCAAGGGAATTACGAGAGTGATTTCTCGGAATTAAAGAACCGAAACCATGAAAACCAAGCTGAAGGTACTGAAGCACGTGGAATTGTGTATGCCTTAGGAGGAGGAGAAACCAATCAAGACTCTAACAACATTGAAGATGAGGTCGAAGCTTAAAAGAGAAAGTTGTCTCGCTTTGCCTAGTGAACCCTAAGTTGGAACTATCTTAGACTTTATCTCCTTATGAGTTCTTGTTGTATTTCTCTTAAATTTTCGGTGTACTGAATGATTTCAAGCATCTATCAAATTAACGTATTATGAAAACGTCAATTCTACTTTAACTCTCTATATTTTTTTTAAATCACTCCCACAATTATTATAAAATTATAAAACAATTTTGACGAAAATGAGCATGTCCATCGTTAGTCCTCAATTATACATGGCCTGATCACCTATGTATAATTCAGGAAGAACCATGCACATGCTGAGAGTAGTCACCTTAAAACTTATTGTCCAGAAACAATCTTCTATTTATATCAAGTTTTATGTGCGTATTCATAAAATGTATTTATCAACGAGAACCCAAACTATTACATCATATTAAAAGTAAACTCTTACACCACCTTTACTATATAAAGTCGTCTAAAAATATGTTATAACCGACGCGTTAAGACGAAGGGAACGAATAAGCCCATTAAAAGCTGAGCCTTGGTCGCAACAATAAATATTAAACCAACGTCACTAATCTTGAACGCTCAAGATAAAGAAATTTAGAACGGGAATGCAAACGAGTTACTAAGCAGGGTAAAAGAAATATTCGAAAACATAAATAATAAAATAACAAAATAGATTTCGTTGCCAAAACATCCGTTTTTATCTTAGAAATTAAGATTACATTAAGAAATAAAGGAAATACAAGTGTTTATTACAACACTTCATCTTAACATAATATCTATTTTTCTCAACGTAGATCCACGCCAATCAGCGAGGACAATAATTGGCGCGGAGATTCGCTTAGATAGAATATAGGGCAGATTCTAATAATCTTCTTCGTATGGGATCGCAGGAAAGATATATGCCGTGATGTCGAGTGCTATCGCGCTCGCAATCGCCACGAGTGTAATGATATGCAACATTTTGAGAGGTTTAGATAAGAGGAATTTAAGTGAAAGATTAAGTGTTGTTTGGAAAAATGGAGGATAAAAATTTGGTATTTAAAAGGAGAGAGTGACCGTCGGGGTCACTGTTCATCTATAAAAAAATATAAAAAATATCCACACCTCTTCATTAACACCATTCCGGAAGGAAACTCAAACTAAATTTCAGGACGAAATTCTTTTAACACGGGGAGACTGTAACAATTCACATTTTTACATCTTGTTACGTCAATAAATATTCAACTATTTATTTTAAACTTCTACGCATTTACTTTTAATTTTTATCGTTTAGTTAAATCGCGTAAACTAAAAATCAACAATCAACGTAAACGGGCACCAACCAATTTAAGATTTACGTCAAGCAAGTATTATATTATTTTTACAAAAGTTATAATCAACTTTTTATATTTTATTTTTATTAGTTACGTAAAACGTTTATGTTTCAGAATAAAATACATTTAGGCATACCCGGAAGCTCCTATACCTATCTATACTCAACCAAATACCCACAATTATACCCAATACTTAAAAATTTCACAATTTCCTTATACATATGTATGTGTGGCCGGATATAGGCATAAGAAAACCAAAGATATTTTTTTTTGCAACTAGCACATGTTTATATAACCATACAAGCAAACTCTTACAATACCAACTCATCTTACACTAGTTCTTACATCAAGAAAACTTTCATACCTTCTTACACCAAAACCTTACCTCCTCCCTAATTCTATGGATCTTGTCTTTGATATTTCAAGTATAAAAGGCACCCTATTCTAACACTTTCATACACTTATCATTTTTAAATAACAAAACTCACCATTTCTCTCCCAAGAACACCCCTAACCACGGCTCAATATACACACCCACACACATTCATAGTTTTTGATTTTACAAGTATTCCAAGTGTACAAGGTTCATTGTTAGGCATATATAAGATGATTTGGAAGCTTGATTAGTTGATTACAAGGGTTTAATATCAAGAAGAAAGTTAGGGTTTTTATAATTGAAATTAGGATTTTCTTGTTTTGGAAGCTTGGGTTTTCTTGATAAGTTAGGGTTTAGACTTTGTTTCTCTTCATCATCCATCTTGTTAAGGTCTCCTATAAACCCTAAACTTTTCATATTATTCATTTCATATTTTATATAATTGTTATATGGTTAATCATCACCTAGTTATATTTTATACATGTTTGTAAAATAAATCAAGTTTATATAAACTCAATAAATACTTGTTCATGGTAAATATGATGTTTAAAATATAAGGACATGTTTTATTTAAGGATTTACATGCAATGGATAATTTATATAATCATTTGTAAAGTTATGGTTAATTATTTATTTATACGGTTTATGTAAACAAGTAGATATAATGGACATTTTTCTTGGACAATCATGATGGACACAATCTAGAGGACTCAAAATATATAAGACTTGTGGTATAAAGTATTGTAGAGGACTTGTAGTGAATTAACTAAGTTAAAAACTTATAAAAATAACTTTATAAACATTTTGGTTAAAAACTTCAAACCTTCTGTTTTAATTCAAAAATTCTAATATTTATTTTATATTTTATTAAAATACTACATGTCATGAGGATCGTAAGCATATAAAGAACTCGAAAATCCGAATTATAACGAAGAAGTTATGTTATTTACAAGTTTACGATAAAAAGTATTTTTATAAAAATAAGTTACTGTTCATAACAGAAAGTTTTTGGAAAATACTTTACTTGGATAGAACTTTTAATTACGAAGATGCACTCGAAAGAATAACTAAAACGGAATTAAAATGAGTAAGTTGTGATTTCTGCAAGATTACGATAATGAAATATATAAAAATAGTTTTATATAATTTATAAACAGTAAAAATTTACTGTTCATCAGTAACAAAAATATTATAAATATAATATTTTGATAGATTTTCTTAATACGAAACCGTGGACATAAAGAACGTATAAAACGAAGTTAAAACAAAAAAGATACGCACTATTTTTCTCTTGTGCACTATTTCCTGACATGAATAGTGTTGGTTCGTTTTTTTTAACTTTACAAAACGATGTAACTTAACTTATATAATATTTATACATGTTTTTAACTTTATAAATATTATTTTACAAGACGATTGAACTATTTATACGATAACTTTATACAAATTATAAAAACATTATATCAAGTATTTTTAACAAATAATCAATTGTTGGACAAGTATACTATTTTTACAAATACAAGTACATGGACATTTATTTTTCAAAGTACAAATTTATATTGTTTAATTTTATAAATTAAACAAACACGTTTAGGTGATGATGTAACTATATAGAATTATATATGGTGTTAGTTATTCAAAGAACATTGTACTCATACGACCTATATTTAATTAGGTTGCATTCGGGCTATACGTGATGATTTTCATATTTGAATTATATATCAAATCCATTTAGTGAGGTGAGTTCATAGCCCCGCTTTTATAATATTATAATGATTTACAACTTTGGGATGAGTAACATGCATCGTTTTACAATTGGACGTAAGTACACTTTAAACAAAATTACAAGTTTGCCTAAGTAGCTATAACCCACTATGCCCATGAATCATGAGCTGTTAATTACTATGCGAATGTTATGAATAGATCTATTTGGGATTGACATCCCCGTCTGGGTGAGTAGCGCTCACTAGTTTTGGAGGTACCGAAATGATGGATGTATACCATGTCGGAACAATTTGGATGTTGCGGGTTGAACATCTACACGGGAACATTATTTGCATTAAATTGCATACACATACATGTTGAGCCTCAGTTTCATGAGCTTAGAGCAGGCGTAATTACTTTTGTGATATTGTATTCGTTACTTATCATACACTTAGAAATCTTGCGGTCCTACTTTATACATTACTTAAACCTGTGAATTCACCAACTTTATGTTGATGTTTTAAAGCATGTTTTTCTCAGGTTAATAAGGTACAAGACAAGGATACATTGGTGGTCGTTATTTTGGATGTCATTGAATAAAGATTTAGAAGCATTGCATTTTGGTGATATTTGTTATGTCTTAAAAATTTTATATTTACAAGTGAACATGTTAAGCCGTTGTGCTTTTGTAACAAACAATTTCAGTTATTCCAATGTATTAGTTTTTCAAACGACTCATTTAGAGGTCGTTCTCATATCTTGTGCTATTGATCTATGATGTAACACTCTCAGACCCATATTCCGCTGCGACCCAATTTGAGGGTGTTACAATATATGTGCATACTGCTGTATGCTCTAAAATATGATTTTGGCAGAATCTATGAAAGGAGCATACAGCCGTATGTTATTTAAGCATGCAGCCGTATGCTCCAAGAGTGACCATACAGCCGTATGGTTGTTAATCATACAACCGTATGGTACCTTTTCCATAATTTTGTCGTATCTTGTTTATTTTGTATAAAAACTAAACCGGAAAGAGTTAGAAGGTGTGCTTTATACCGTTGGAAAGGTATTTCAGTCTATTTTATGTTAATGATACTTTCAAGGGTTGAATGGTAATGTATTTTTATCAGTTTATTGAGGAGTGACATAAGGTCATTCCCGGTCATGCGTTTGGGCAAAAGTATTTAATTTTTGGTCAAAGTTAGAGTCCGAAAAGGAGCGTTTCACGTGGCTCGATTGTTTCATGTTTTGTTTGTGGTTGTGGGTCATAGAAAGGAAAATTGAGTATGCGGTTTGGAAGGTGTAGTTATGTGATTTACTTTGAGTTTTGGTGATTTAGTTGCTGCAACTTTTTTGTTTTTTACTGCATTAGATGTGTTGTATTCATGCGGGTAGGGTCTTTTAGTTTGTTTATGCATTAGGGGTGTGTTTGGTGAAAGTAGAAATAGCAATAGACAGTAGTAGTGAGCAGTAGCTATGAGCAGTGTCAGTTTTTTTATAAAAACGTTTGGTAGCGTAGTTGTAGGTGTAATCATAATGTGTATAACAGATCCTAAATTGTCAGTGCTTTTAAATGCTACTTCATAGGGCGTTGGCAAATGAGCATTCCTAGATAAATCTATTTGTTGCTTGCCAAATAAGTGTTGGAAAATGAACATTCAAAAAAAATAAAGGTTACGAAAACTGGAATTTAGCAAGTGGTATTTTAGGTTTTCTAGTTTTAGAACGTTTGTAACATTGGTGAAGCATTTCGCTAAATTTGTGGTGTATTGAGTTGTTGATTGTAAAGTTTTAGAACATTTGTGTTTTATTAGTTACATTGTTCAAGAATTTCACTACATTTATGGTACATGAAGTTGTTATGGGTGTCAATGTGCTTCGTTTCAATCATAGCCAATTATTGTCACAGATTGTCTGCGAAGTTATTGCATGTTTGTTTTTTGAATGTTTTTTTGATGCGGGTGTTGAATGCATAATTGTTTTAGGATTTTGTTTTGTCAATTAGACTGCAAGGAAAAACCGGCTAAAGTACTAAAATTACTTTTTAAAGAGGAACAAAAACCAGCTTCCGAACACTACGAAAAATATACTATCTAAAAATCTGTTAAGAAAAATTTAAACCACACAGATTTCTTTTTAGGTTCTTATTTACTCTATTATTAAACTGATATGATAGGGTTTTTATATGAGATGATAAACTTAAATGATGATGCATTATGGTATTTATATGACGTATCTGTTGAGAACGAGAGTTGCGAATATGTTTCTTATTAAAGGCGTTACTTGATTGATTTTGTTTTTGGCCAAGATATTGTTACCGCTTTTTTTCCATTGACGTTGTTCCATACTAGATTTTTTCTATTTAATCATGTCATTGGAATGGCATAAAACGATATCGAACATCTCAAACCAAGGGACGAAAATAAAATTTTAGAAGCCAAAGTGTATTGTAGATGGATAGCACGACATGTTCCAATTCCAACTAACTGCTAATATCTACAAAGAGGTCTGTTTTTTAAAACTCAACAAGCGAATGAAAAAAAGAACGCGGAGTAACAGAGAATCAATTGCTTTTGTGATCTTTCAACATTGGTGAGTTTTTGTAACATGTTGAAGGTATTTAGGGTTGGGTGTTTTCTTTTAGGGTGTGAAACAGCCGTATGGAGCTTAGGCTTAAAGGTGTAAGTGATGATGATGAGCCGACTTTCCATCTTAGGTGCTAAGATTTTGTTCTGAATTGTGAAGTACTTAAAACCGTGTTACGTAGCGTTTTTGCTACTTTGGACTTTTATATCATGTTAAATCACGCGCAGATAAATAAAACTGCGTAAACATGTGGTCAGCTAGATAGATATACATAAGGTGTATTCAAATGGAATTTGAGGCTTTTGTAGTTATATGCAGATGCAACGGCTTTAGTGGCCAGCAACAACAACTTCTTGCCAATGTAGTTTCTAATTTGAATATAGACCGTACATATGAATTTTAAGCTTCATAAGTCTATGCAAGAGCTGTAGTGATAAGATGTTATGTATTTGGAAGATTAAGCATGCATGTCTTGGGACATATGTTCTTATTAACGGTTAATGGTGTTAGGGTTTTTGTAATTACGTGCAGATACACTACGTTTAATAGCTAAGGATGATGAGTTTTGCATGATTTGGAGACCCATATTTTGTGACTAAGACCTGATGAGACGAGTGTGTAGTGCGTCCTAAAGGAGTTATATGCACAAATATTATATATGATAATATATTTAATTATATATTATGAGAAATCACTTTCGGTAATTAAGGCCTGATAACGCTTAAATTTTACATTTTTTAGTGGTGCTATTTACTATTTTATAATCATTTCTTGTGAACTTTCGATACTTAATTGCATAAAAACTTAAGCAAGTTCACTTAAAGATGGTGCGTGAAAATAATGCAAGTACTGAACGGTGTTGTTGGTTCTTACTCAGTGGTCGAAAAGATGGAATCTGTTTCATATATAGCAACTGCACAGTCACATTGTCAAATAAGTTTGCCATTTGTACTCTTCAAGAAATGCGCCTTAACGTGGTGAACTTCCACGTTAAGACCGTCCAGTAATGATGTTGCATAGCAATAACATGGAAAATCTTTGAAAAAGATGTTGCTGATTAATACTGCCCGAGAGAGCATCGAGATTAAGAGAAGCCGTAAAATTGATAATTGAATCTGTATGAGAAAGCTTAAAAGTGAAGGGTAGACTGATTGCGAGAAAATGCGTGTATAGCTACGCTCAAACGGTTCCAACGAAGTTGGCTTTGATGTGCTCTAGGTATAGAATGTTTCACGAGAGAATGTCGGTATGAAGTTGAAAAATAGTGTCGTGTGGTCTTCTCGACATGATCCAAGGAAGTGTGATGGCGTCTAAGCCAAAGAAAATGCAGGATGTAATTGAGTTTGCAACCGAACTGATGGATCAAAAGATCCATACTTTGGCTGAACGTCAAGCGGAAAACAAAAGGAAGTTTGAGGACACTTCAAGGAACAATCAAAACCAGCAGCATCCTTTCAAAAGGCATAATGTGGCACGGGGCTATACTGCAGGGCCGGGGGAAAAGAAACCATACAGAGGATTTAAACCTTTGTGCCCTAAATGCAACTGCCATCATAATGGACAGTGTACTCCCAAGTGCGCCAACTGCAAGAGGACTGACCATCTAACCCAGGACTGTAGCAGCTAGTGCTGTGCAATGAACAACCAGGAGCCAAAGGGGTAAATCAAAGCGTTCTCACTTTCTTTGAGTGTGGTGATCAAGGGCCATTTCAGATTAATTTGCCCGAAAACTAAAGAACAAGAATCAGGCAAATCAGGCTGGAAATGGTAATGCTGTGGCAAGAGCTTATGGTGTGGGCACTGCAGGGACAAACCCGAACTCCAATGTTGTCACGGGTATGTTCCTCCTAAATAAGCGTTATGCTTCGATTTTATTTGAAACTGGTACCGATAGGAGTTTCGTGTCTATTGCATTTAGTTATTTGATTGATATCATCCCAACTACACTAGACCATGGTTTTGACGTCGAGTTAGATGACGGTAGAATTGAATTTAGGTTAATGTACACTCTATACGGGGCACTTTGGAATTTCTGAATCATCCATTCATCCATCGACCTAATTACCTGTAGAGATGGTAGTTTTGGAGTCATATATTTAGCTGGCTGTTATCAAAAAATATCATGTTGTAATTGTCTGTGACGAGAAAATCGTTCGTATCCCCTTTGGAAATGAAATCTTAATTGTTCATGATGACGGAAGCAACAACGAGCACGGATCTTGATTACACATCATCTCGTGCACCAAAAACACAAAAAGTATTTGCTGAAAGGTGTCATGTCTTTTTTGGCACATGGTTACCACAAGAAGGCTGAAAACAAGTAGAGGAGAAGCGACTTGAAGGATGGACCTATTGTTCGGATTTCCCTAAAGATGCCCGAGGATTTTGTCTGGGATATTTCCACTCAACCCGACAAGTGGAATTTCAAATCGATTTAGTACCTGGTGTTGCACCTGTAGCATGGGCGCCTTATCGATTGGCTCCATCCGAGATGAAAGAATTATCGGATCAACTGCAAGAACTTTCTGGCAAAGGCTTTATAAGACCCAGTTCCTCACCTTGGGGAGCTCCGGTATTGTTTGTTCAGAACGAAGGATGGATCATTCCGGATGTGCATCGACTACCAGGAACTAAATAAGCTAACGGTGAAGAACCGTTATCCGCTACCAAGGATTGATGATTTGTTCGATCAACTTCAAGGGTCGAGTGTCTACTTGAAGATCGACCTGAGGTCGGGTTATCATCATGTAAGGGTTCATGAAGAAGACATCCTGAAGACCGCATTCAGAACTCGATATGGACATTATGAATTTCAAGTTATGCCATTTAGTTTGACTAACACACCGGCTGTATTTATGGACCTCATGAATCGGGTGTACAAACCATACCTGGATAAATTCGTGATTGTCTTTATTGACGACATTCTGATCTATTCGAAGACCAATCAAGAACACGAAGAGCATCTCAAGTTATTCTTGAATTGCTTAAGAAGGAGGAGTTGTATGCAAAATTTTCTAAGTGTTAGTTTTGGATCCCCAAACTACAGTTCCTCGGTCACGTGATTGACAGTAAAGGCATTCACGTGGATCCCGCTAAGATCGAGTCAATTATATATTGGGAGTCTCTTAAGTCACCAATGGAGATCCGTCAATTTTTAGGTCTTGCCGGTTATTATCGAAGATTCATTGAAGAATTCTCAAAGATCGCCAAATCAATGACCAAGCTAACCTAGAAGAAGGTCAAGTTTGATTGGGGTGACAAACAAGAGCAGCCTTTTTAACTATTGAAAGAGAAGTTGTGTAGTGCACCTATCTTAGCTTTACCTGAAGGAGCTAAGAACTTTATTGTTTATTGTGATGCTTCGCATAAAGGATTAGGTGTTGTCTTAATGCAAAACGAGAAGCTGATTGCTTATGCATCGCGATAATTGAAAATTCATAAGAAGAAACTATACAATACTTTATGACTTGGTTAGGAGCAGTAGTGTTTGCTCTAAAGATTTATTTTGAAGGCACTATATGTATGGGACAAAGTGTACCGTGTTTACCGATCAAAAAGGTTTACAACACATCCTGGATCAGAAGGAGTTGAACATGAGGCAACATCGTTGGTTGGAATTGATCAGTGATTACGATTGTGAAATTCATTATCACCCGGGGAAGGCAAATGTAGTGGCCAATGCTTTAAGCAGGAAGGAACGAATTAAGCCATTGCGGGTTCGAGCCTTAGTGATGACTATTGGTTTGGATCTTCCCAAGCAAATATTAGAAGCTCAGACTAAGGCAAGAAAACCAGAAAACATCAAGGCGGAAGATGTGGGAGGTATGTTGATTGAAAATTTAAGAGAATCAAACAACCCCAAGAAGGAAAAGTTGGAACCGCGTACTGACAGAACGTTGTGTTTGAATAATAGAAGTTGGTTGCCGTGCTATGTTGACCTAAGGGCTTTGATTATGCATGAGTCCCACAAGTCGAAATATTCTGTTCATCCGGGTTCTGACAAGATGTATCAAGACATGAAGAAATTATATTGGTGGCCCAACATGAAAGCCGATATTGCCACCTATGTTAGCAAGTGTTTAACGTGTTTGAAGGTCAAAGCTGAACACCAAAAACCATATGGTTTGTTGGTGCAACCTGAGATTCCTCAATGGAAGTGGGACAATATCACTATGGATCAAGCTCCCAAGGACGTCAAGTGGTTATGATACCATTTGGGTAATTGTATACCGTCTTACCAAGTCTGCACACTTCTTACCGATTAGGGAAAATGACTCTATGGACAAACTGGCAAGACTATACATGAAGGAAGTAGTCACAAGAGACATGGAATACTAGTCTCAATCATTTGTGACCGTGACGGTAGATTTACGTCGAATTTCTGGAGGGCATTCCAAAAGGCTTTAGGTACTCGTTTGGATATGAGTACGACATACCATCCGCAGACCGATGGACAAAGCGAAAGAACCATTCAGACACTAGATGATATGTTACGCGCTTGTGTGATAGGACTTGGAAATGGTGGAAAAGCACTCATACCGCTGTCGAATCTTTGTAATTACAATAGTTATTACGTAAGCATTATAAGTGCCCCCATTCGAGGCCACTTTTATGGTATGAAGTGTCGATCACAGTTTGTGGCGAGGTGGAGACGCTCAACTCACCGGTCCAGAACTTATCCATGAGACAACCGAGAAGATTGTTCAAATCAAGCAAAGAATTCAAGCCGCTCGTGATCGCCAGAAGAGTTACGCCGATTAATGGACTTAATTTGACTAAAAAGGAAGTTTAAAAAAACTAGAACGAAAACGGAGTTAAATTGAGTTCAAAAACGAGAAAACGAGAACGGGGTTTTAATCTTGTTCTTTAAAAAGTAAAATTTTGCAAAAATGACCCTACGAAAGTAAAACTAATTTTCCTAGATGCAAAATGATAAAAGAAAATTTTCAGAAAAAGAATTTTATTTTTTTGAGTTTTATTTTATTTTTATGAATTAAAAACTAAATTAACTAAATTAAATGATTAAAAATACTAAATGGTTTTGGAAAAATATGAAAAATTCAGGGAAACTAATTGACTCGCAAAAACTTACACCTCTGTATACATAGATAAATGTAAGCAAATATAAATATATATATAGGAACAAAATCCGCGAAATCAAAGAAACCGGAAGCAGTATAGAGTGTCCCCGGGTCGTTATGTCCCAACGAGGCTGGAGATGGAAAATCTAAGACGATTGACGATTGGTGTTTGAATATGACAAGGAATGATTGGGCACTAATGCTGATATGCAAATGCACATAAAAAGAAGCAAAGAAAATAAGCTGGAATGAGAATAAAAGCTAGAAATGGCAAAAACACTAAAACTTTTACACTAAAACACAAATAAGCTCAAATAAACTTAAGAAAAATTAAATAAGCTAAACTAACTCTAAATAAGCAAATACAAAAAGCTATTAAGCTAAATTAACAAGATAGACACAACAGTACTAACAACAATACTAACAATATCAACTACCAGTACTAACTTGGAGTTAGTACTGTTAGCTTAAGGTTAGTACTGCTAGGCTAACAAAACTTAAAGAAACAATAAATAAGCAAACAAGCTAAAACAGAAGATTAACTACTCCTAATAAGCATTCAGGTATAAGAATAAGCAATCAGACTAAGCTAGAATGGCGAATAAGCTAAAAACTAAAAACTGATGCACTATTGAAAATACTTTGAAAAGGAAAATAAGCTTAAATAAGCTTATTCCTAAAGACAGTAAAGGAAAATGGTTTAAACTACTCTAAAAAGCTAAGGAAATCTTAATTAAGCAGAAATAATAAGCTGATAAGCTAAAATGAACTATCAGTACTAACAGTTTAAACTAGCAGTACTAACTTGGAGTTAGTACTGGTAGCTTTAACTTAGTACTGCTAGGTTTAAATTCCCAGAAATGAACTAGCAGTACTAGCTTGGAGTTAGTTATACTGCTAGGTTGAAAATACCCCTTAAAGTTTTCCAAAAATCATTTTTCTTTTTATTTTAAGCTGATTTGATCCAATTTGTTAAAAACAGATTATCAAACAACAAAATAAGCATTTATAAGCAGAACTTTCATATCAAGGATAAGCACCTAAATAAGCAGAATCACAATCTAAGCAACATGTTTTAACTAAGCAACACTTAACCATGTTAACTCAGAAAGTGACACAAACTATTTTCAAACTAACAATTAAGCAAAATAGGCACTAGACTATCATGATTTTTAAACTAACAACTGAGCAAAATAAGCACTAAACATCATGATAAAGCATAAATAAGCAAATATAGGCAACAAATAAGCACTATAAGCAGTTCTACAGTAAATAAGAAAAAGAAGAAAAAGAGAGACTTACAACTCCCTTGCTCAAAACAGGGTTAAACAAAGAGTCTACAAGCTCTAGCTTGTATAAAACAAGCTAGTGAGAGTCCATAAGCCCATCCAGAACTGGCTTATCATCCATAAGCTGTGGTATATTTGAGTGTGGGATTTTTTTTGTGAGTTTGCTTAAATTCTTAGTATTTGAGTTAAAACAAATGACTTATATGATTTTATAAGACTTAAAACATATTAAGTAATGCTTTTAACAAAGGAAATACAAAGATTCAAAAATTGACTTAAAAACTCCAAATTTGTATTAAGACGAAAATTAAAGTTACAAGACTTGGAAGAGTAAAATTGCATAAAAATAAGCTAAAATTTAACTAAGAAAAATCGATCTTTTTTTCTTGGGTTACAATGACCCTATTTATACTAAAACGAATTAAGGTCTTGGTTTCTTGGTCTTCCTTCTCTTCTTTCTTCTGTGTTTCTTTGTAGAGACAAAAAAACCAAGTGTGCTTATTGTGTGAGGTGATTCTAAAACAAATCCCAGCCTTCAATTTCTTTTGTGCTTCTTTTGAGTCAATCACAGCCATCGAAAATCTTGGAAAGTGGTGGGATTACCAACTTGGCAATTATACATGGAGAGGTGGTGATAGTAGAGGAGGGGGAGATGTCTTACCCAAGGGGTTGTAGAGGTTGCAGGGTAAAAGGGTGGAAGAGAACCCATGATTGGTTCTTGGGTTCTCTTGGGCGGGAAAAAATGGTTTTGGGTAAGTTGGCAGCTTTGGTCCCTCATCTCATATATCTTCATTGCAACTTTTTGATTTCAGCCCTTGTCTTTTTATTCTTGTAATACAACTTGAGGTTTGGCAATTTTAGTCCCTTAAGTTGTATTTTCTTCACTTGGTTGACTTTTGACTTTGACTGACTTTGGCTTCGATTTGACTTTGTCTTTTCCATTCCGTGCTCGGTTTTGTCCATTTTTTTGGCTTTGTTTTTTAGTCCTTTTGTGTGATATCCGTTTCCTGCACAATGCAAATGCAAAACATACAAATACAATGTATTTTCGGTACGTTTTTAGTCATTTAAGCCCGTTTTTAATGGAAAATGGGATGTGTAATTAAGCACATACCACTATACGTGACAATTTTCATATTTGATTTATATATCAAATCCATTCAGTGAGGTGAGTTCATAGCCCCGCTTTTATAATATTATAATGATTTACAACTTTGGGGTGAGAAACATGCATCGTTTTACAATTGGACGTAAGTACACTTTAAACAAAATTACGAGTTTGCCTAAGTAGCTATAACCCACTATTCCCATGAATTGTGAATTGTTAATTACTGGATTGTAAGTGCGAATGTTATGAATAGATCTATTTGGGATTGACATCCCCGTCTGGGTGAGTAGCGCTCACTAGTTTTAGAGGTACCGAAACGACAGATGTATACCATGTCGGAACAATTTGGATGTTGCGGGTTGAACATCTACACAGGAACATTATTTGCATTAAATTGCATACACATACATGTTGAGCCTCAGTTTCATGAGCTTAGAGCAGGCGTAATTTTAGTACAAGTGAAGAGTCAACACTACTTCTAACTATGATCTTGTTCACCTTTTCGCTCCAACAATTATTCATTAGGAGTAATGGTGCTTATTTTAAGTTAAATTTAGATCGACAATTTTAGAAAGTAGTACAGTTTATCGTGGCATAACGATATTTCTGAAGAAGTAATCTGGGAAAAAGACTAGATCACCCACCAAACCAGCATTAATCTCGATAGATCCCAGCCGAGTTCGACTTAGGTTATCAGGTTGAGACCCCACAGGAGAATGTTCGCAATGTAATAGCGGGATATTACCCTTTTAGGCCGAATTTCTTAGATTTACCGCTAAATAAACAACACTACTCAAAGCACGCAAACATCAAAAATTTAATGATCTCATTGGTGCGATCATTCCTAGAAATAATTAACCAATGGCAAGCAACAAACTTTTAAAGTCTTAAAGCAAGTTATTCTTAGTTCAAAATTATACTTGAGTTTAGAAAAAAAATCTTAACCATTAAATTTTCCTTATTAGTTATTTATTGCTATAATCATAATATATTACCGTCATCATTTACATGACTACAACATCGGCCACGCCTCCGACAAGATGTAGTGACTTAGTCTGACGACAGCTTTTATTTGATAACACCTACGAATGCACTTTGGCATTTATTATTTCACTATGGGTTTTGTTTTGAAGACTGCAACATCGGTTGTGAGCCGGGCAGAAGCTGCAGAGTAAACCTTTATCAGCCCAACATATATTACTTTCATCATTTTTTATTAATCTTATTATTTTTTATTATTTTCTTATTATTTTTTTTTCATTTTCAACATATTTTCCGTAATCGAGCAAAAAAAAAAAGAAAAAAAAAGTAAAAAAAAATAAAAAATAACTAAATTTATAAAAAAAAAAAAACTAAAAAAAAAAAAACAAAAAAAAAAAAAAAGAAATACAAAAAAAAAAATCAAAAATAAAGAAATAAAATAAAAAATAACAACAAAAAAAAAAATTTCTTTTAGAAACTCAAGTATAAAGCTGAACTATAAGTTGAATTTTTTTAGTTTACGAAAGAGCTTCTTTTTAGAAAACGTTCGGTTTCATGTTAAAGCAAATTAGCACGTTTATTAGTAGTTCAAGAGCTTCTGGGAGAAAAAGAGACCAGTTACAATTATAAAGCTTTTAAGATTCAAATATCCTTGGTTAGCATCTCATTGTAAAAACACTTATCATTCTCGTTCGTCCCAAATTTACTAATCACTAAATAAAAGGATCCGCGAATGTTTAGCCTATAACTTTCGTTTATTAATGTTAAGGGACCAAAGATAGGGCTCAACACGCCCGATCGAAGTCCAAATTTATTTCATTCTACCTTGGGAAAGTCAAAACTGTGACAAAACACTTATTTTATTTTTGAAAGTTTAAATTTTTTTCATTTTTATTTTTTTGGTATTTTTGCAAAAATTTTGGTGGTAAAAACGGGATTACGTGACAACAACGGCTGCAGGCAAAAATCAAATTGAAGACCCCCCCATACTAGAACTAAACATCGTCCTCGATGTTTTAAAGGGGTACCTACGTAAATCTAAGGCCGTTTATTAAGTGTGCCAAAAGATAAAACGTTAGTCGATTAGATTTGGATATTGGATTCCCAAAATGAAGCTGAGGATGTGAATCTCTTGTGGATGAAGGGCAAAACAGCGAGCACGAGAGTCTTCACAATCCGAGAAATCCTGGACATACAACACAAAACACGAAACACGGATAATGGAAGAGGCGAGCCTCATCACAACACAAACAAAACACTTATTCATTACTACATAATACTACTAGGATAAACATAAGGTGCCTCCCACAAAGCGCTTTTTTTAAGGTCGCTATGCTTGACCCGATCCCTGAATTTATCGGTCCTTGGGGAAGGTTTGGAGATCCGGGACAACCTCAGTTGGTATGTCCCCTCCAAAATAGTGTTTAAAACGATGACCATTTACTTTGAAGTTAGGCCCGAAGTTTTGGGATAACTCGACGGTGCCATACGGAAAGACTTGGATTACGGTGAATGGTCCGGACCAACAGGATTTCAACTTGCCAGAGAAAATCTTTAATCGAGAGTTAAAGAGGAAAACTTGATCACCAACATTGAAAACGCGGTTTTTGATCTTGGCATCGTGGATCCTCTTGGTTTTCTCTTTATAGATCAAAGAGTTTTCATAGGCATGATCACGAAGTTCATTAAGTTCATTGAGTGTGTAGAAGCTAAAATCAATAAGCTACTTTGACTAAAAACACCTAAAGCTATCTAAATCCTATGATCTTAAGAGGTAAACTCAGGAATAAGCACTAAAACTTAAAATCTAAATAAGCTAGAAAGCTCAATAAGCTATGACAGAAACTTAACTTTTGCAACGTAAAATTAATATATAAGCTATAAATAAACGTTCATAAAAATCAACTTAAAGTAGAAAATCTAGTTAAGAAATAAAAAATCTACTTAGTACTGTTTTTGTAATTTTTAAATTTTTTTTTATGAACTTTTAAAAGCTAATTTACCCTAAATTATAAGCTAGAAATTTGAAAACAAGACTTAATCTATATTAACCTATATCTAATCTATAAACTTACTAAATTCTAAAACCTAAATCCTACTTAAGCTAGCTTAAATGCTTATGAAAAGGCAGCAGTAGTAACAGCAGTTACTACTGTTGGTGCAATTGATCAAAGCCCAAATCTAATTTTGCAGGTTACCTTTAAAGGTATACCTGCATTAGACACTCAATAAGAGTGTGTTTAAACTTAACATAAACAAGATCCAAGCTCAATGAGGCTTGGATCAAATTTTTAACAAGCAAAAGAAAGGGAGAATTCCCCTGGTGCAGGAACAAAGTGTTAAGCCTCTAAGTGATATTAAGCTTAAACTAATCCTACAAACTTGCTTAAAACCTAATCAAAATTTGAATATCAAACTAACCAAAATAATTTGCACAATTCAGTTTGACTTTAAGAGGTCAAACTGTCTAAATCTAAACACCCCTTTAACTAAGACAGTTTATCATTTGTATGACTTATAAGAGAATTTGGAAATCTTAGCTATTTTATCGTACGTTATGTTACCGAGATTGTTAACTTAGCTTATAATAAGGCTATAAGCATAACCTATAAAGCTATATAGTAGTGCAAGTGAAGTGAATTGTCAATATAACTATCAAGTAATTTCTGTCACTTTTTGTTTGTTTTTTGATGAACAGTTTATGGTAGTGATGTGGTTGTATAAAACTAAACTCAAGACTATTAAGACGTAAGAACTTTGTACGTTATTATAACTAACATATGTTAGGAGCATATATAAGTCTAAAATGTGTAACAGAATATATAATGTCAATTAGTAGAAGCAAATTTAAACATGTTTGTTATAAGTAATGAAATAAGTAGCAAGAAATAGCTAGAGAGTATGAAACTTATCTTGAGCCTTAGGACAATACGCAAATGTGCATTTGAATATAGCTCTGAGTGTGTTGTGTAGATTACAAATGTCTCTGGTGTTATTCTTATGATTAAGCCAGTATAGTCGTCTTGTAAGCGTCTTCATAGCTAGCTTCCCTTTCATAAGTCCATAGTCTAACTAGTAGCAAGGGTTTTTTTTTGTTAAGCGTGATGTTTAGAGTGTTGATAGTATGATTGTGAGGTGCTTAATTAAGCTGTCCATTCACAAGCTTATTAGATGTTGTGGATATAGAATGAGATTATTGTAACAGTCTGAATTTAGAGTTTGAGTTGATTAAGGCTTAATTAAGCTCAATCACAAGCTTATAGACTTGTGAGAACTAGAATGAGCTTATATGAGCTTATGTAACAATAGCTTAGCAATTGAAAAAGTTTAAGAACTTATGAGTAAAAACAAGAGCTTATGACATATTATTTTAAAATAAAAACTCAATTTCATTAACTAAAAACTTGATTACAATATTTAAAAGGAGATTACAAGAGATTTAAATGAAAATTACATTAAGCTAATTTACTAAGCTAAAATGCTACCCTAGAAAAGAAAAGATAATATCGTGTGTGTGAGGATGAAGGGCTATTTATAGCATCCAGCTGAACCTTCTAGGCTCCAAAGTTTGTTAGATCCTTCTCCAATCATTGGCCCTTGCTTCCTCTAATCATTGAGTACTTACTTTTAACCGTTGGATCACTTATGAGCTCATACGGATTGCCAGCTTGGCAATCCGTGGTTTGTAGCCTTTGTGTTACATATGAGAGTACTTCTAGTGCAAAATCCCTTATTCCCTTGTGCTTTCTTCATGCCGACGTGTCATTCCTTTGATGGAATTAACCAATGAGGGCTCATGAATGATGTTTAACTCTGCCACCATGTACTTAACCCCTTGAATTGCCTTTTCTGCCCCTTAATTATGAAAAGCCCTATGATTTTAACCTGTGGGTAAATGAAGAAGACGGGTGAACAGTGGTAAAACCACTTTTCCTGCTCAATTTAACTGAAGGGTGCGTTTGTATAAGTGTTGACCCGGGCTTATTTTTCTTTGACTTGGGTTTGGGCCAGGTTATAAGGGATTTGGGCCCGGGTTTGTTTTTGTTATAAAGAAAGTAACGGGTGTTAACTTCTATTAATAGAAGTTAACACCGTTAGGGCTCTAAGGGTTATTTTTGTGAAGTGGTTTATAAATGAGGGACTGATTTTGAAACTTTGAGATTTTTGTCTTTTTGACTTTGACTTTGGTTGACCAAGTTGACTAGAGGTTTGACTTTTTTACTTTGATAGCTTCCTCTTGGCTTTTTGCGTGCTCTTCCATTCTTGTGTTCGTGTTTGCCTAGTTTTAACCGTTTTCTTATGGTTTTTGCTTTATCCGTACCTGCACATACAAAACACAAAAACAAGCATATCTTTGCCATTTTTATTATGTTTTTGGTCTTTATTGTGTTTATTTTGATATAAAATGGATATGTGTTTTCACACATATCAAGGAGCGTTTCACGTGGCTCGATTGTTTCATGTTTTGTTTGTGGTTGTGGGTCATAGAAAGGAAAATTGAGTATGCGGCTTGGAAGGTGTAGTTATGTGATTTACTTTGAGTTTTGGTGATTTAGTTGCTGCATCTTTTTTGTTTTTTACTGCATTAGATGTGTTGTGTTCATGCGGGTAGGGTCTTTTAGTTTGTTTGTGCATTAGGGGTGTGTTTGGTGAAAGTAGAAATAGCAATAGACAGTAGTAGTGAGCAGTAGCTGTAAGCAGTAGCTGTGAGCAGTATCAGTTTTTTTTATAAAAACGTTTGGTAGCGTAGTTGTAGGTGTAATCATAATGTGTATAACAGATCCTAAATTGTCAACGCTCTTAAATACTACTTCATAGGGCGTTGGCAAATGAGCATTCCTAGATAAAGCTATTTGTTGCTTGCCAAATAAGTGTTGGAAAATGAACATTCAAAAAAAATAAAGGTTACGAAAACTGGAATTTAGCAAGTGGTATTTTAGGTTGTCTAGTTTTAGAACGTTTGTAACATTGGTGAAGCATTTCGCTAAATTTGTGGTGTATTGAGTTGTTGGTTGTAAAGTTTTAGAACATTTGTGTTTTATTAGTTACATTGTTCAAGAATTTCACTACATTTATGGTGCATGGAGTTGTTATGGGTGTCAATGTGCTTCTTTTCAATCATAGCCAATTATTGTCACAGATTGTCTGCGAAGTTATTGCATGTTTGTTTTTTGAATTTTTTTTGATGCGGGTGTTGAATGAATAATTGTTTTAGGATTTTGTTTTGTCAATTAGACTGCAAGGAAAAACTGGCTAAAGTACTAAAATTACTTAATAAAGAGGAACAAAAAACAGCTTCCGAACACTACAAAAAATATACTATCTAAAAATCTGTTAAGAAAAATTTAAACCACACAGATTTCTTTTTAGGTTCTTATTTACTTTATTATTGAACTGATGTGATTGGGTTTTTATATGAGATGCTAAACTTAAATGATGATGCATTATGGTATTTATATGACATATCTGTTGAGAACGAGAGTTGCGAATATGTTTCTTATTAAAGGCGTTACTTGATTGATATTGTTTTTGGCCAAGATATTGTTACCGCTTTTTTTTGCCATTGACGTTGTTCCATACTAGATTTTTTCTATTTAATCATGTCATTAGAATGGCATAAAACGATATCAAACATCTCAAACCAAGGGACGAAAATAAAATTTTAGAAGCCAAAGTGTATTGTAGATGGATAACACGACATGTTCCAATGTCAACTAACTGCTAATATCTACAAAGAGGCCTGGTTTTCAAAACTCAACAAGCGAATGAAAAAAAGAACGCAGAGTAACAGAGAATCAGTTGCTTTTGTGATCTTTCAACATTGGTGAGTTTTTGTAACATGTTGAAGGTATTTAGGGCCGGGTGTTTTCTTTTAGGGTGTGAAACAGCCATATGGAGCTTAGGCTTAAAGGTGTAAGTGATGATGATGAGCCGACTTTCCATCTTAGGTGCTAAGATTTTGTTCTGAATTGTGAAGTACTTAAAACCGTGTTACGTAGCATTTTTGCTACTTTGGACTTTTATATCGTGTTAAATCATGCATAAAAAAATAAAACTGCGTAAACATGTGGTCAGCTAGATAGATATGCGTAAGGTGTATTCAAATGGAATTTGGGGCTTTTGTAGTTATATGTAGATGCAACGGCTTTAGTGGCCAGCAACAACAACTTCTTGCCAATGTAGTTTCTAATTTGAATATAGACCGTACATATGAATTTTAAGCTTCATAAGTCTATGCAAGAGCTGTAGTGATAAGATGTTATGTATTTGGAAGATTAAGCATGCATGTTTTGGGACATAGGTTCTTATTAACGGTTAATGGTGTTAGGGTTTTTGTAATTACGTGCAGATATACTACGTTTAATAGCTAAGGATGATGAGTTTTGCATGATTTTGAGACCCATATTTTGTGACTAAGACCTGATGAGACGAGTGTGTAGTGCGTCCTAAAGGAGTTATATGCACAAATAATATATATGATAATATATTTAATTATATATTAAGAGAAATCACTTTCGGTAATTAAGGCCTGATAACGCTTAAATTTTACATTTTTTAGTGGTGCTATTTACTATTTTATGATCATTTCTTGTGAACTTTCGATACTTAATTGCATAAAAACTTAAGCAAGTTCACTTAAAGATGGTGCGTGAAAATAATGCAAGATATGAAGGAATTATCCCAAAGTTAAAGCTACTGTTAGATTTACGAGCAAAAATAATACAAGTGTAGAGAATGCAAGAAGTGCGTTGATTTTGCAAACTTGTGCGACGCACTTTGTGTCTAACGGTCAACAAAGTAAACTAATATCAATAACGAAGTACGACAGTTTTGAAAAGGAAGTACATCGCACTTCCAACGACAAACTTTAGCGCCAAGTACGCGATGTGCAACATACTTAATAAAATGCGTGACACACTTTGAAGAGCAGAACACCCAAAAGTCTTATTTAATCACTACTATGTTCACTTATGCACAACACCATTATTACAAACTTTCTCCCAAGTACTGCGACTCATTTCTAGACGAAAAACATCACGAAAACAAGAGCAATTCGGATTAAATAAAGGGTTTAGCATAGTTTTGTATTAGATTCTCGGTTTACTTGTGACACTTGTGTAATCTGGCTATCCATCCGAGCTCTGTATGTCTCTTATTTACCCTTATTTAACTTCTGTAATCATGAACTTGTTTGCCATGATAGGCCAAACCTCTTTTGATTGCTTGGATATGTAAATATAATAAATTGATGTTTGGTTATGCTTTGACCTTATTTAATTTCATGTTTATGTTGAAAACCTGTTGTACTTTAAGTCTTGCTATGTTTGTGTTAATACCAATAGTCGCGTAAAAACGATATTTATATTTAATGATCTTCAAGTTTCGATAATAACAAATATAATGTCATACTACGTAAAAGTTTACGTAAACAAGTTATTTAGTCGTAAGTTTACTTGCCGACGTCAAATCACTTAAGGTTTGAATATGACATTATAAAACGTAGTTAATGATCAAAGAAAATATGTTGTCTTGCATACTTATTTAATCATTTGCATAAACCACAACTAATCAAATGATTTCAAATAAACACATATTAATAATCAACTAGTTATATTAATCAATAAGACGATATAGGATTAACCATATATGTAATAATCTTTCCATATCTTTTCAAATTTAGAAAATCTTTCCATTTTAATGTTAAAAATATTTTCTTTTAAAAGAATCTAATAAATATGATTTTAAAGTACAATTAGAATATTATGTAAAGATTTATGGTTAAACACTAAAAGTCAAAATAACAGTTAATTGCTACCCACAGATCCACCTAAAAGGAAGACGGATCCTGGGTACGGTAGATCCGTGGAGCTGGCAAATGCTGGCAGAATTTGAATCCGAATTTTTGCCTATAAATAGGAACCAAATGTCCTCATTTGCACCAACCTTTTCCTAAATTTTCTCTTGCATATTTATTTTATTTCATACATTCTTTGATCATTATACTTGTTATATAATCCATTACAAATGATCCAATCATTCCACTCTTTAGTGAAGAACACAAAGAAGATATCAAGCTTCAAGTGTTATTAGTTTAGTAGAGTCGTCACATTTGTGATATTTATCCACCTTCATCTATTTTTCTTGTGTTATCATAGTTTTATGATTGGTTAGTATTTTAGGCCTTAAAATATGTAGTGTGTTAGATTAGTTCTATCTCAAAGTAGAACTCGGTATTTAGCTTAGTACTAGAAAGGTGTAAGCGATGTGTACGGTTTTCTCCGTCTAAAGGGAGCTTGTTGACATAGTGAAGAAAACTCTTGAGTTGGGTACTCGGGAGTGGAGTAGAGCGAAGAGGAGCTTCATAGCCGAACCACTATAAATCATCGTGTCTTTGGTTTGATCTTTCCTATCTTTACTTATTTACATATTGCATTTACTTATGTATTTATTGCATCGCTATCATTACATACGTGCATATCTCTTGAATTCACATAAGAAGATAATCTAAGTTTTAATTTTTAAAACGGTAAAAACTATTCAACCCCCCTTTTAGTTTCTACAGTTTGCTTATCAATCTTGATCGTGTATGCTTGTTGGTGTAGGTCGAAAGAACCAATTTGTGTTATGCGGTTTTAAAAACTTGTCTACGCGTTTTTAACCTTTGGTTGGAGGAATCCACTTAGGAAAATTGGTAAGCAACTAGACTATAAGTGCTATGCTAATTCTGTGAGAACTCATCTTATTCGAAAACATAGGTCTTGAATTAAAACATAAATTATCTTAATGCACAATTTGTGAAAAAAGTGATTTTGAGGAGAATCACCATATTATGAATTGTAGTCAATACTTGTTCTTGTAAACTTTATCCAAACTGAGATTATTGCCTATACCAAGTTGCTGAACTATATGAACCATCTAAGTAATCATATTGTCTCCTTATTGAATTTGCTTAAAAATCTCTTATTTGCTATTTGCTTAGAGTTTACTTTGTTTAAGTTTGAAATATTCCTCAATTTAAAGAACATACACAAGTCCCTATGGGAACCGACCTGGCCTTATCTAAATTATACTACAAAACTAGGGTTATACTTTACCCATGTATTTTGGTAAAATTGATAAAACTAGCATATATAAATTTAAAGCTTTCAAAACACATCAAAGTTTATGGCGCCATTGACGGGGACTATAATTCTCTTCTTTTGGCATTTATAAGTATTTTAAACCAATCCAAAACGAATTTCCTAGTAAAACCAGTAATCTACATGTTTCATGTCCTTTATGTTGTTGCAAGTATGCCGCACTTGAAATCAAGTGCGGCGCATTTCGACCCAGATCAAGAACCCAACGTACTTGAAACCAAGTACGTCACACTTTTATCAAACTGTGGTACTTTTCCTAAAGTACCGCATAATCTCTCAATTAATTACAAAATTAAGTTTTCAAAACAACCCAGAAACTCAAAACAAACCACAAATCCAAAAATCCTTCCAGATTCGAAAAACCAAAAAATTCAAACGATGTACGCCGCACTCACTCTTGAGTACGACACACTTTTCTGCTCAGAAAACAAAATTTATCTCTTTCGATTCGAATCTTCTCTCTTGTAAACCTGTACCGCTGCAGCAGTTTACCCTTGGAAGAACACTCGTTCTTTCGAAGCTGAACTTGTTAGTCCACTCCCACAAAACATATTATGATCGCACAAAATCTCAACCCAGTCTCACAAAAACATCCATCAACCACCAGGACACTTGTCAAAATACGTGTGGAGTCGCACAATATAGCAGTAGCCTGTGTCTAAAATTAGAACAATTGAAGGGTTTTGGCCATTTGTGTGAAAATCAATCACTTTTTGGCATATTTTTAGGATTGATTCTATAATGTAAGATTGCATGTTATAAATCTAAAGAAAGCGATTTAACAATTTACAAAAAGTAAGGTGTTTTATGATAAATGAATAAATAAAAGGAAATTTGCAACACCGGCATCGAAGATGACACTTGTTTTCAACTTAACTCACTTTGTTGCCTATTGTTAAAACAATTATTAATTTTTTTCGATATTCTAACAATATCCTCCTCACATACAACAAAACTCTTACACACTTTTACACCATTGTCTGTCCCTTTATTTCTCAATTTGATGCTTTTTATTTCCTACGCGTCGCAACTGAAACTTAAGACGAAATGATTTTTATAAACTTTATTATTTAAGAATCAGAATTCTTTAAAAAATTATATATGGAACAAAATTGATCTTATTTGAAAGAAGATTAAATTTTAATATTTTTGGTATATATTTTTTAATAATTTTAATTAGTACCTTGTATATATTTTATAAAGTGTGTAGGCACTTGTTAAAAGATTTATTTTTTAAAGAAAAATTCCTAAATAAAATTTTGTATTATTTAATAAGAACTTCATAATATATTCAAATGATAAATTTGAGAAAAATATGAGTATAAAGAATATATATTAATTAATAAAGAGGATAGATACACTGTGTTAGGAGAGACAAAATGTTTTGTCATGAGATAGAAAACAATAATCAATTTCGTAGTATTTCGTAATACTTTGTTATTAATTCGCAGAATGTCATTTTGTCTTGTTTTTTAAGTTATAGAACGCAAAATCTTCGATTATGAATATATTACGATATTTTGCGAAAATAAAAGTTGTTAAAAACCCTTTAACAAAAGACGATGATTGTGTAATTTGCATGCAAAATACGTTTATTGATATAATTGTTTGATGAAAAACTTTATAATTTTACATATACATGAGATCAAAAGACGTTGGTTGTGTAATTTGCATGCAAGAGAGTGTTTTCTGCAACAAAATGACACAAGTGATAATTCACATTTAAAGTAAGAATAATCTTGTCACTTTACAAAAAATATTATACTTTTAGCAATATGATACAAAGTTGAGTCAAATTAGAAATATGTGTTATCTTAGATCTCAGTTTTGGAAATTTTCCCAAATAAGTAACTTACAAAAGTAAATATATAATGTTAAAACCAAGTTTAAGTGGCTTCAGTTTTTCCATAGACTACAAGTTTGTTAATTTACTATAAATGGATTTTTTTGAAAGGCAAAATTGTATTAAAGAACAAAGGCAAAAATCCAAACAACAAATAAAGGGTCAAGTAAGAAGCTTGACACCAAACTGAACCACAACAATTGAAAGCATACAAGACTAACAGCCAAACTAAAAAGCTCCCCCAAACACTACCTAAACATCAAGAAACCAAACTGATTATTGGCCCACAAGGAGGAAAAGACAGAAACAACAAATATAAATTCCAAAAGCCTTTGCCCCACTCCTAATAAGCACCATAGGCAAGCTCTCCAAAACAATTGAATATAGACCAACAACACAACATGTTAAACATTTGTAACAGACTCACAACTGGAACAAGCCAAATACAACAGCTCCGCCGACAGAAATACATCAGTGAACATCCACCATATCCGAGCCACAATTGTATGGTCTCTTTATCCATTTCCCATCTAAAATTTCGCTTTTTGGACCTCCTACAGATCCACTCAAACGATCTCAGTTGAACTTCATGAAAAACTACTATAAATGGATTAGATGTACAGTATTTTTAGGTAACACATGGTTAGAAATTAAGGAGATGGTCTTTAAATGGAGCTCATGTGGATATGATTGACTCATTTACTTGTGAGTAAGAGAAATGGAGTGTTTTAGGCCTAGGCTTGTAATCTTACAATGTGTTGTCGTCTTTGTCCTCTTGATTAAGATCAACGTCGATGCTCCTATTGTTCCCGCTTTATGCATCTTTGGTGATTCTGTCATGGACGTTGGAAACAACCATCGTCTTTCCACTTTGCTTAGAGCAAACTTTCTTCCTTACAAAAGAGATTTCGTAACTCACACACCTACTGGACGATTCTGCAATGGGAAGATAGCAGTAGATTACATTGGTAATTATATCACAGTCTCGAGTAATTTTTTGTTCTTTCTTAGGACAATGTTAAATTATGTAAATATCAGGCTGGTTTGATTTGACTTGATCTTAAAACTTGCCTCATAAATAAGCAATATGTTTCTCTTATTCTATAAGAAACTATGCAAGAACAGATTTGTATGAAAATAACTGCAAAAAAATCTAAATCTTTTCATACTATAGCAACCTTATTTTGTTTCATTACTAAGGTTATAGCAACTTTCATCTACTAGATTTCCTATACTGATAGAATTTAGAAGTTATAATATAAAAAATGGTGAATTAACTAAACACAAACGTATCATTGTTTGATTTTAACTGATTCGTATGTGTACTTTGTATGAACAGCTGACTACCTAGGCTTCGAATCATACCCATAACCGTACCTGGATAATGCGAATGAAACACTCCTCCTAAGAGGCGCAAACTTTGCCTCTGCTGGATCTGGATATTATGATAGGACATCGCTCTTATATGTAATAATTCTCTCTTGTTTCTTATTATAATTTTTTGTGTGGAAAATATAGCTTAATCCTATTTTCATTAGTCAATTAAGGTTGTGTTTCATCCCTAACAAGTGAATGGAAAGAAATCGTAAAGTAGAAGTGGTTCAAAAGGGTCGGAGTACTCAAAAAGGCAGAAAGAAGCCAAAAAGTGTACTTTTTTGCAGAAAACTTCTTAGTTATATAACAAAGAATACAGATCTTGCATATAGTTAAAGTAGGATAATTCGGTAACCATTTAGACAATGTTTATCACTGAAAATAATCTAATATATTTGACGAAAATTGTTGCTACTGACCAGTTTTAAAATGTGACCAAAAGTAATAATTGCTTTTTGTCTTTCTAATTACTCGCTGGTATCTTGTAGCAAGCAATTTCAATACCACGTCAAATATCAAATTATGAAAAATGGTAAAACCAAGTGGTGGAAATGGTTGGAAACGAGACAGCCAATGCCATATTTTCGGGTGGAATTCATATTTTAAGTGCAAGAAGTAGTGATTTCCTCCATAATTACTACAATAACCCCTCGTTGAGAGCACTACATACACCTTCACAATTTTCAAATATGATTTTGAAAACATACTCCAGCTTCATCGAGGTATATATTCACTTTCTATCTGCATCCATGATCACCACCATTGTACTTTTTACCCGCAACCAAAAACAAAAGCTATGTTGATTAGTAACATAGTATTATGGTTGTGTTACTAACGGTTTTAACGAGTAGTCATCAAAAGTCTATGTTCATGAACAGAATAACACGAGTTTTAAACCACCATTAATTATAAGTGAAGTTTTTCTAAATAGCTAACCAATAAATACTTTTCTACTAATTGTCATACAAATTGGTAACATCAAACTACCATTTTCTTTTCCTTTTTTAAATAAGCTTTCTGCCAATATTTTTAGTTTGGCCAAGTTTGTGAAAGTAAACATATATTCCAAGATTTCATCGAAAAACTATACTTAGCAATGTTAGGGGTCATTTTGGTATATACACAAGTGTGTATGGCATTTTGAGAAATTACATTTTGCATTGCTATTACTTTGATAAGTATACTTATTTACTAGATTTAGGTGTAAGTGCAAAAATGAATATATAGAGTGGTGATCGATATAGTAAATCAGTACTGGGTTAATGGGTCAAAACAACACAGAATTTGCTTGAACAACACATGATTCATGACGTTGTGAGTCAAATAACACCAATTACCCTTTCATCACACAATCTGGCTTTAACATATCTTTTCGTGTGCAGAGTCTTTACAGTTTAGGGGTAAGAAAGACTAGAGTAACAACACTACCGCCAACAGGGTGTTTGCCTGTGGCCATCACTTTATTTGGTAGGGGAAGAAACAAGTGTGTTTCACGGCTAAACAAGGACGCTAAGGTGTTTAACAAGAAGTTAAATGCCACATCTCAAGATCTAGTTAAAAAATTTCCGGAGCTCAAACTTGTGGTTTTTGATATCTACCATCCCCTCCTTAATATAATCAGAAATCCGGTTGAAAATGGTACAATATCATTTTAACATTTGACTATTTCTTCTTAGTTAATGTTTCATAAAGATAGCAATTTCGGGCGGGTTGTTTAACAAATTGTTGGGATTAAAAGTCTTCATAGAGTTACTACTGCTCAGGTTTGTGTTACTACTGCTAGCACAAAGATAATAAAAAATATGCTAAGTAGTTAGTATTGCTAGTGTAACTTAGTTACTACTGCTAGTGTAACTTAGTACTGCTAGTATATGTTAGTACTGCTAGAGTAAAGTTAGTACTGCTGGTAAAGACTGGAGAAAATATTCTAAGTAGTTAATGCTGCTTGTACATAGTTAATGCTGCTGGTGTATAAGTTACTACTGACTCGCGTAAACTTAACCCTCTTTATACATAGATAAATGTAAACAAATATAAATATATATCAAGGAACAAAATCCGCGAGATCAATGAAACCGGAAGCAGTATAGAGTGTTCCCGGGTCGTTATGTCCCAACGAGGCTTGAATGGAAAATCGAATTACGGATTGATGATTGATGATTGAACGACAAAGATTTGGATATGATTTGGCACTAAACCTAATAGGCAAATGCACTCAAAAATAAGCAAGGAAAATAAGCTAGAGCAGGCTTAAAGGCTAGGAATGGAACAAACACTTAAAACTTTTACTCTAAGACAGAAATAAGCTCAAATAAACTTAAGACAAATCAAATAAGCTAAGCTAACTCTAAATAAGCAAATTCAAAAAGCAATTAAGCTAAATTAAGCAAGGAAACTCAGCAGTACTAACAACAGTACTAACAGTTTTAACTAACAGTACTAACTTTGAGTTAGTACTGCTAGCTTTAAGTTAGTACTGCTAGCTTTAAGTTAGTACTGCTAGCTCACTAAAACACAATGAAACGAGAAATAAGCAAATAAACCAAAACAGATGTTTACCTAACCCTAATAAGCACTTCAGGAGTAAGAATAAGCAACTAGAATAAACTAGAATGGCAAATGAGCTAAAAAGCTACAAACTGATACACTATTGAAAATACTTTGAAAAGGAAAATAAGCTTAAATAAGCTTACTCTTAAAGACAGTAAAGGAAAATGGTTTAATCTACTCTAAAAAGCTAAGGAAATCTTAAATAAGCCGAAATAATAAGCTGATAAGCTAAAATGAACCACCAGTACTAACAGTTTTAACTAACAGTACTAACTGTTGGCTTGAAGTTAGTACTGCTACCTTTGGAATCCAAGAAAATGAACCAGCAGTACTAACTTGGAACTGCTTGTTCTAAACACCCCTTAAAGTTTTCAAAAATCATTTTTCTTTTCATACTGATTAAAAACAGATTATCCAATAACAAAATAAGACACTTATAAGCAGACTTTAATTAAGAATAAGCACTTAAATAAGCTGAATTTTTCTAACAGTGTTAACTCAAAACTAACAGTTTTATTAAATGAACTAACAGTACTAACTAAGAAAGTTGCACAAATCACTTTTAAACTAACAACTAAGTAAGATAAGCACTAAACATTCTGATAAAGCACAAATAAGTAAACATAAGTAACAAATAAGCACTAATAAGCAGTTCTACAGTAAATAAGAAAAACAAGAAAAAGAGAGACTTACAACACCCTTGCTCAAAACAGGGCTAAACCAAGAATCTACAAGCTCTAGCTTGTATAAAACAAGCTAGTAGTGTCCATAAGCCCATCCAGAACTGGCTTATCATCCATAAAGTAAGCTGTGGTGTATTTGAGAGTGATTTTTGTGATTTTCTCTTAACTACTTAACTTTTTAAAGTTACTTAATTAAAGCAGCTTATAAACAAGCTGTATTGAGAGCTTTTTGAACACAAAACAGCACAATTAAGAAACTTAACACTTGGAATTGTAAATTGACTTAAAACATCAAATTTGCATTAAAACTTGAAAGTGTTACAAAGCTGAAAGTAAAAGCTGTAAATGAGTTTTAAAAGAACTGAAAATAAGCTAAGTTACATTAAAAATTAAAAACTAACTAGTTGCCTCAAAGCTATACATAATAGGCCTCTATTTATATGCCGAAGTCTCTTCTCTTCGACTTCTTTCTTCCTGCGTTTTCTTTGTAGAGAGACAAAAACCAAGTGTGCTTGTTGTTAGGTGATTCTAAAACAAATTCCAGCCATCAATTTCTTTTGTCTTCTTTGGGTCAATCTTAAGCCATCGAAAATACTTGGGAATGGTGATGATTTGCCAACATGGCACTTATACACTAGGGGGGAAAGTGGAATGGTTGAAATGTTTTAACTAGGTGTTGAGTGGTTTGTCAGGGTAGAAGTGTAAGGGAAGAAACATCCCTAGTTGTACCTGGGGTTTTGTTGGGCGGGAAAATGGTTATTTTGGGTAGGTTGGCAGCTTTGGCCCCTCAAGTTTTATAACTTCTTTGCAAAACTTCGCCCGGTTTGCAATTTTGACCCTTGTCTTTTAACCCTTGAAATACAACTTGAGGTTTGGCAATTTTAGTCCCTTAAGTTGTATTTTCTTCACTTGGTTGACTTTTGACTTTGATTGGATTTTGGCTTTGATTTGACTTTGTCTTTTCCATCCCGTGCTTGGTTTGGTCGTTTTTGGCTTTCTTTTTGAACATCCGTTCCTGCATAATTCAAATGCAAAACATACAAATACAATGTATTTTTGGTACGTTTTTAGTCATTTAAGTCCGTTTTTAATGGAAAATGGTATGTGTAATTAAGCACATACCAAAATCCCCCATACTAAGGTATTGCCGTGTCCTCACGCAATGTTATGAAGTAAACACTCAAGAAAACTAAGAATCTCGAACCCCCTCGACTAATTACCTTGAAAAGTAGCAAAGTGTTCGTCAAGGGGAACTAAAGAATCAATAGCTTCGACAAGTCTCGTTTCTACCAAATTTTTTTTATGTACTCTAACTATCCCTAATATTTTTGGATTTTTCTTTTTCTTTTCTTGACTGCCTGCTTGACTTCCTTTATTTTATAAACACTGGGATCATAGAATGAGAAGCGTCCATAGAATAATCTACGGATGTCCTGACGGATAAATTCATCGTCCCCGATTTTTCACTAGATCCAAACCAAGCAATTAAACAAGATCATTTGTCAATATAAGTCTAAATGTTAAGCACTCATACTTATGACTTGTGAACTTTTAACTCCCAACATGGATATATGATTTAAATGTGTGTACTCATTTCAACTCAACCATAGATCAACTTATTTCCATAGTCGTAATTCAAGATGAATCATGACTCAAAGCAACAACTTATTAGGACCTTGTAACTTGATTTTAAAGAACGAAAATTTAACTGTAGAACTTTTTGCAACATCTTCATCATCATAATCATAAGTTCTTAAAGCTAGGAATGCGTTGCTTAGTTTGAACACCTACCTAGGCCTCGCTCCCTAGTAGGATATCACAACCAACGACCGGTGTTCTTAGTTTGAAAACCCACCCCGTTGCTAGCGTAGTGGGAAATCACATCAACACCTTCTTCCTAATATGGCTAAGGATAGGTGTCTTAGTTTGAACCCTCACCTAGACCTCGCTTCCTGGTGAGATATCACAACACACCAAATCCCTAGAAGTAAAGATGTCTTAGTTTGAACCCCCACCTCGTGGTTAGCGGAGTGGGATATCACGACACATCTTTTACTTGCTCCATATACTCAAATGTATGCTTCATTGGCATAATTTTGGATATATGATTTAAATGTGTGTACTCATTTCGACTCAACCATAGATCAACTTATTTTCATAGTCGTAATTCAGAGACTATTCCATGTATCGACCTTTCTTCTCGGAACGTCCCAGCCTCATCAGCTAAGTGCCCAGGTTTTTGACACCATAGCGGAGAATACTTAATCAAAATAATCTACCGATGGCAACCAACAACTTTTGAAGTCTTAAAGCGAGTTATTCTTAGTTCAAAATTATACTGAGTTTTAGAAAAAGAAATCTTAACCATTAAATTTTCATTTATTGCTATATACTATACTACCGTCATCATTTACATGACTACAACATCGGCCACGCCTCCGACAAGATGTAGTGACTTAGTCTGACGACGGTTTCTTATTGATAACACCTACAGATTTATTATCTTACTATGGGCCTTGTTTTGAAGACTGCAACATCGGTTGTGAGCCGGCAAGATGCAGTAAACCTTTATCAGCCCACAGTTTATATTATTTATTATTTATTTTTTTTTTTTTGCAACATATTTTTCGTAATAGAGAAAATTTCGTTTAGAAAACTCAAGTATAAAGCTGAACTAAGATGAATATTTTCGTTTTCGAAAGAGCTTCTTTTTAGAAAATGTCAGTTTAAAGTTAAAGCAAAATTAAGCACGTTTATTAGTCAGGTTAAGAGCTTCTGGGAGAAAAAGCGACAAGTTACACTTATAAGCTTTTAAGATTTCCAAATAATCCTTGTTTAGCATCCTACTTGTAAATAACACTATCATTTTTCGTTCTTCGCAAATTTAAAATCCCTAATAAAAGGATCCGCGAATGCTTAGCCTAATAAACTTTCGTTTATTAAATGGTTAAGGGACAAAGCTAGGGCTCAACACGCCCGATCGAGTCAAAATTTATTCTCATTCTACCCATTGGGAAAGTCAAAACTGTGACAAAACACTTATTTTATTTTTGAAAATTTTTAAATTTTTTTATTTTTTTGGTATTTTTGCAAAAATTTTGGTGAAAACGGGATTACGTTTGATAACACGGTTTCAGGCAAAATCAATCGGACTCCGATTCTCCAATACTAGATAAACATCGTCCTCGATGTTTCATAGGTGTACCTACGTAATTCTCAGCCGTTTATGAAGAGTGCACAGATAATGTTAGTCGATTAGATTTGGATAGCGGATTCCAAAATAACGCTGAGGATGGTGAAAATTCTTGTGAATGAAAGACAAAATGAGAGACTGAGAGTCTTCCCATCGGGAATTTTGGAACAAATAACAACATAAACATGAAACCGGGAATGGAAGACGGCCGAGCCTCCTCACCATCAAGAAAACACTTATTTAATACTACATACTACTACTGATAAGCATGGGGTGCCTCCCACAATGCGCTTTGTTTAGGTCGCTCCTCTTGACCCGATCCCGAATTCACTTGGTCCTTGGAAGGTTGGGATCCGAGACAAACCTCGGTGGTATGTCCCTCAAAAATAGTGTTTTCAAACGATATGACCATTCACTTTGAAGTTTTGCTCGGGTAGTTTTGGGATAATCGACGGTGCCATTCGGAAAGACCTAAGGTAACCGGTGATGAATGGTCCACTCCAACGGGGATTTCACTTGCGAGGAGAAATCCTTTAATCAAGAGTTAAAAAGGAGAACTTGATCACCAACGTTGAAAACACGATTTTTAATCTTGGAGTCATGGATTCTCTTTGTTTTCTCTCTTTGTTTTCTCTTTATAGATCAAAGAATTTTCGTAGGCATGATCACGAAGTTCATTAAGTTCATTGAGTTGAATTTTTCTATGATCACCCGCGGTTTTGATATCAAAGTTGGTATGCTTAAGGGCCCAGTAAGCTTTGTGTTCGAGCTCGATCGGAAGATGACATGCCTTCCCGTACACTAACTTGTATGGAGTACACTCGATGGGTGTTTTGTAAGCTGTGCGGAAAGTCCAAAGTGCGTCATCTAATTTATCCGACCAAGAGGCACGATTTTCGCCCACGGTCCTTTCAAGAATTCGTTTCAAACCACGATTGGATACCTCAACTTGTCCACTTGTTTGTGGATGATACGCGGTGGAGAGACAATGAGTGACTCCGTATTTAAGCATGACCTTTGTAAATTGGTCATTGCAAAAATGGGTTCCGCGATCACTTATGATTGCACGAGGGGCACCGAATCTGGCGAAGAGAGATTTGAGAAATTTGCAAACAACTCAGGCATCATTGGTGGGGAGCGCTTTTGCTTCAACCCATTTTGATAAATAATCAACGGCCACGAGTATATATTTGTTCCCTCTTGAAGACGGGAACGGCCCCATAAAATCAATGCCCCACATGTCAAAGATTTCGCAAACTTGGATAGAGTTTTGTGGCATCTCATCACGTTGCGAAATTTTGCCTTGACGTTGACAAATGTCACATCGGGTGACAAAGTCGTGGGCATCCTTGTAGATCGTGGGCCAATAAAATCCTGAATCAAAGATCTTTTTAGCGGTGTAATTGGCACCGTAGTGTCCCGGAATCGAAGACTTTTCTTGCTGTGTAGTTAGCACCGTGATGTCCACCGGTGGGACCATCGTGGCAAGCCATGAGGATGTCATGGGCTTCTTTGCCAAAAACACAACGTCGAATAACTTGATCCGCACAGATTTTAAACAGAAAGGGATCTTCCCAGAAATAATGCTTCACGTCTTTGAAGAATTTTCTTTTCTGCTGGGTTGACATCCCTTTGATCACGAAATTTCCCGCATGGTAGTTTGCGATGTCAGCAAACCATGGGGTACTAGCATCAAGAACAGCAATCGAACTAAGAGTTTCAAGACGAAAAACCAAGCAAAAAGCGACAAAACCGGACACGGGATGGAAAAGTGTGTGAAGACGAAGCCCAATCAAAGTCAATGAAAGTCAAACAGAAGACTTCAGCTTGTTTTACCTTTTTCTTTGTATAAATAGGGCTAGTGAGCCATGTAAGGAGTGTGTAATTTATATAGTGTAATTTTTTTTAGTTTTTAATATAAAAAGCTTTTTCCTTTCTGCAATTTGTAAAAGTTCCAAGTTTAATGAAATTTCAGTTTGTTTTGCAATTCGTGTTCCATTTCCTTTTCTTTCGTGGTGTACCGTGATTCCGCCTCATTCATGTTTAGCTTGCATAGTGAATAGGTCTGAATGTTTCACATGACGATTGCCCTAGACGCACCTAAGGCGAAATCGCTTGCATCGCACATAAGCTAAATGTTTCAATCAGTCTGGGCAATCAGGAATGGAGTCCTCGTTAGATTCTCTTTAAGTGTTAAATGCTTCAATACACTCTTTGGAGAAATAAAACGGAGTCTCCTTTCAAGGCAAATGGGTCATGTGGACTGCTATTTTTTGAGAAAGTATTGGAGTGAATCTCTAATAAAACCCGGCATGCCCAAGAAAACTGCGGATTCCTTTTACAGTAGTCGGGTTGGGGAGCTTTGCGATAACGTTAATCTTAGCTCGATCAACCTCAATTCCTGACTTGGAGATTTTGTGTCCAAGAACAATGCCTTCCTTAACCATGAAATGGCTTTTCTCCCAGTTTAGAGCTAAATTGGTGTCTTCACACCGCTTAAGCATCTTTTCCAAATGGGTTAGGCATGTAGAGAAAGAACTTCCAAAAACCGAAAAGATCATCCATAAACCTTCCACGTTTTTCGATCATGTCGTGAAGATTGCCATCATACATCTCTGGAATGTCCTGGTGCTTGCAGAGGCCCAAAGGCATGCGGCGGTAGCAAAAGTTCCGTATGGGCAAGTAAAATGTGTCTTCCTGATCAATTGAGTCGTGGGTATTTGAAAATAACCCGATGAAAACCATCGAGAAAACAATAGTATTCGTTTCCTGCAAGCCTCTCGAGCATTTGGTCCATGAATGGTAGAGGAAAATGGTCCTTTCGGGTGGCTTCATTTAATTTGCGGTAATCAATGCATACTCGCCATCCCGTAACTAATCGAGTTGGGATCAATTCATTTTGCTCATTCTCAACTACGGTAAAACCACTTTTCTTTGGTACAACAAGTACCGTGCATACCAGGGACTAAATCTGAGATAGGGTAAATTAATCCAGCATTAAGAAGTTTTTTCCAACTTCATTTTTTTATGACATCGTGGATTATTTGGAGTTTTACCCGTCCCTCTGATGTAGGACCGTGGTGTGTAGTCCCTCTTCCGTAGTTAGTAAAAAAAGATTTTGTTGTACAAAATTGCCGTGTAATAACCCTTTGATATCGAAGTTTCCCAAGCGATTGCTTCGCTTGTGGACTAGCAATACTTTATTAGAGCGGCTTTCTCCCCGACAACAAATCTTTAGCAATTATGACTGGTAACTTGTTGTCACCCTCTAAAAATGCATATTCGAGGTGGGGAGGTAAGTCCTTGAGCTCGACCTTGGAAGGTTCATCATTTGATGTTTCATCGGTTTTGGCTTCACAATTTTTAAGTTCTTTTCTAACTTCAGGAAAATAATTTGCATGGTTGGGAAGTGGTGGTGAGGGCTCACTATTTAAGATAGCTTCAAGAAGAAGAATGTCATTTTATCGGTATCACAATTCGTGACAGTCATCAATTCCTGTCTTATATGAAATGTATCAAAAGTTCAGCCACGATTTCTTCAATATGAAATCACTACCCTCGGGATGGAGTGAGGTTAGAGAAGTGGTACAACAATTGGATCAAAGATAAGGAGGTGGAATTTCCATTATGCCTAATACTGTCGAGAATCCTAAACACTCTTTAGAAAAATTCCTCACATGCATAATCAATAATATTTATCTTGTTAACTGATTCCATGGCATTGTAGGAGAAGTTTTTCGTATCACCTACTTTGAAAAGTCACGGATTAGATCACATGTCTTAAGGTCATCTCTTCACCGTGTACATCAAACAAGCTCTTGCCCGTTCTTAGAATGGTCTTCCAAAAATCAACGGGACACTTAGGGTCGGCATCAAAGTCAACTACCACAAAATCGGCGGAAAGTAGAAGGTTCCAGACGCTTCACAAAAACAACTTCGGGATATGCCGGTGGAGTGGAGATTGATCGGTCGGCCAACTCGAGTATCATCTTAGTTTTGGTCAGTCCTGGAATTAAGCTTTTCAAAAACTGAGAGTGCAATAAGATGATGCTTGCACCGAGAACGGCCAGGGCCTAAGCCATTCATCCAACTCTGGAAAATCCACACGGTATCAGAATCTCTACCCGGGTCTCCTAATTTTTCGGGAAATTCTTTCGGATACTGCTGAGCAATTTTCATAACCGGTGTTTTTGGTTAAGTCCAAGACTTATCTTTGTTGTTTAAAAGCTTTCTGAACATTGGAGCAAACTAGGCATGTTCTAAGAGAGCATCAGCGAAGCTCAGCTCGAAGTGTAGAATTCGAAAAATTTCCCTGAATATCAAACTAAAGGTCGTCTTTTTGCTGATTTCTCCTTTTTTACCTAGATGGATTATGGAAAGTCGTTTTTGGTTCCTAGGCATGAACAACTGATGTCATCAACATAGGTGACTATTGGAGGTTGGATATCTCTTTGTACTTCCGTTAGGAAAGCACCGTGTCCTTTGTTACCCGGTTTCAACTACCATCACCGGCGTGGAATTTGAGGTCCATCATAAGAAACACCGCTTCTGGTGGTGATTTGCTTTCAATTACACCTTTCGGTTAGCAACGGTGTGCTAGGAAGAGTACCCGAATTTGGAGTAGAAGCTTGGTTGGAATGTACGATTTTGGTGAGCATATCGGTTATGTGGATCATTTGGTTTTGCATATTTTTTGCATAACCCATCATTAGCCGTGACCATAGCTCTCAAAATTAGTTTTTGATACACCCAGTCTGATGAGCTGGAGCTTGTAAGCTGGGTTGTGGTGATTAACCGGAGGTTGATACTTGGGGCTTGTTGTTGGAGACCTGGTGTCCGTTGGATTTGACCCGTGGTTGAAAGCCATTCCCCAGTGGGGGGGGGGGGGGGGGTTTTGAGTTTCTGGTTTCCAACGATTCAGATTGTTTGGCTTGGTGTTGTGTTGTCATGGGAGGAAAACGGTGTCTGATTTGGTTCGCCATCGGTGGCGGACGGTAACCGATTTCCATGGTTGAAATTTGCTGCGGCTTGAGCTTGCGATACGTATACATGGATGTTATCTCGGTAAATTCGTTGCTATCGGTAGCCGGACAATTAACGATATGATAGTGCATACCAATCCCCGCAGGTAACACAACTATTTGCTCAACCCGGCTTTATGGGAGCGGGAGCTGAATTGAGATGTCTGCTTAGACGAAAGTAGAGCTCTAACCATATCATTCAATTCAGTAACATCGTGAGAAACACCGGAGGTGAAGCGCTCGTACTCACTTTAGCAACAAAGTCTTTGCTTCGGGAGTTACAACTTTGGACTTGCTTTCGATGATGCTGTGAGCATTCAGCGGGCTTTTTCCAAAAAGTTTGCCACCTGCGGCGGAATTCAAAGAGTCTTTGATCATTAACATTTAAGGCATGTAAAATGGATCAAGTTGGTGAAGCTCCGATAATCCATGATGTGGACATGCCAGAGATGCTTTGAATCAGATCCCAAGCCTCACTATACGATTCCATCAATCTTTGCTTGAAATTTGTATTTTCGTCCCGAAGATTTGTCGTTTTAGAAGGTGGGAAAACTGATTTATGAAATTAGCAACGAGAATCATCCATGTCCTGAATAGATCGAGGGGTTACTTTCTCAGCGCATGCTTCGGCTGCCCCTCAGGAGAGAAAGGAAAAAAGCATCACTATTGCTGTAGTCGGGACATTAGGATATCTAAAGTTGAGGTGATTTTAATTGAAGTAACGATGTGGGGCATGTGGGTCCTCTTGTCAATTCCGAAGAACTGTCTTTGTTCTGGACAGAGTTAGCAAGACGGGGGGCACCCATGCTTGATCTCAAAATTGCTGCTTACAATTCAGGAACAACAATTGTGCGACCTCTATCCCTCGTTGGCCTTGAGAGCAAATCAGCATAAGTTCGATTTATCAACCGATCGTAACTTGTGAGGTTCAACAAGATTAGAGTAACTTTTTGTTGTTGTAGACGACGATCCTTTAGAACGATGCGCATGCACTAAAAAAGAGAACAGGAAGAGTAGTTTTGTTATTTTAAGATTATTCACAATCTAATTTTTAAACGTACAGACCTAACACTAGACAACATGTAGCCAAATAGACTACTTACTTCACGGTAGCTTCTCAAAAATGATAAACCACAGGTGAGCGTGTTCAGGATAGAAAAAGCGCGAAGCATTAATTCTCCTTTCGGTTTGTAGTTCCAGGAACAACCCTCCTTATACCCACTTGTAGTATTGTTTAACCGTTTCAAGGTGTGCCGTATTCGTAGAGACACAAATGGTAAGTTTTAAATCTTTGATTCGAGTTGGGAACCAATAAGTTCACCGGAAATTATTATGATAATACCTCAATTGAGAATATTATATTTTGGTATTTTTACCAATTTGTAAATTTTATTTCTTGTTTATGGACAATGTTTTTATATTTTTGGTTTTTCTTTTGTTTTTGTATGATAATTATACTAGTAAAAGAAAATGAAAAATATTTTTGTACTTTTTATATTTTTATAGAAGAAAATATTCACATATGTAAATAAAAATTTCCAAACGTAACGAAATTCGTTTCAAAGCCTCCCCGGCAACGGCGCCAAAATTTGACTTGCGCGAGCTCACCCCTCAAATATGTAAACAAATACAAATATGTATAAATACACAACAAGGGACGAAAACGCGCGAGATCAAGAAAACCGGAAGCAGTATAGGGTGTCTCCGGGTCGTTATGTCCCAACGAGGCTGAAATGGAAAATCGCAGACGATTATCATGAATATGTGGTTATGGATGTCAAAGGAAGATTTGCACTAAAATTTATAACAATAAGGCAAAAAACACATAAAAAAGGAAAACAAAGAGAATAAGCTAGAACAATAATCAAAACAGAATGGCAAAACACTTATAACACTTTAAACTAAGACAACAAAAATAAGTCTCAAATAAACATAAGACAAGTTTAAATAAGCTAAACTTAACTCTAAATAAGCAAATACAAAATCAATTAAGCTAAATTAACAAGATAGACACAACAGTACTAACAACCGTACTAACACAGTACTAACAGTTTTTAACTACCAGTACTAAATTGTGATTAGTACTGCTAGGCAAAAGTAGTACTGAAGCTTAAGGTTATCAGCTAAGTGTGAAGTTAGTACTTTTATCTTTGAAATTCCAGGAATGAACTAGCATACAACAATTGGAGTTTAGTACTGGGTAGCTTTTTAAGTTAATGCTGTTCCAAAAGTGAACTAGCAATTGTATTAAACTTGGAGTTAGTACTCAAGCAAGTGTGAAGTTAGACTAGCCCAAAAAATGAAAACGAGCAGTACTAACTTAGAGTTAATACTGCATGTTCAAACAGCCTTAAACTTTTTCAAAAATCATTATTATTTCAAACTTATTAAAAACAATTATCAAATAACAAAGTTTAAAACAACTTTATAAGCAATTTTCAATCCATAATAAGCTACTTAAATAAGCATGATTAGTCTAGCAGTATAAACTTAAAACTAACAGTGTATCAAATAAACTAGCAGTGTCTGCAATTAGATAAGTACAGTAAGAAAAAGAGGAGACTTACTACACCCTTGCTCATAAACATGGTACAAACCCACAAAACTACAAGCCATCGTTGTATCAAACAAGCTAGTATAGTCCCATAAGCCCATCCATAACTGGCTTAGTCATCAATGAGTAAGCTGTGGTATGTTTGAGAGTGATATTTGTTTATTATTCTCCTTTACTACTAACTTTTTTAGTTACATATGAAAACAGCTTTATAAGTAAGCCTGTGTGAAGTCTTTTTGAACACCAAACAATAAGAAAAGAAACTTACCACTCTTAATGTAAATTTGACTTAAAAACATCAAACTGTGCTAAAACTATAAATGTTTACAAAGCTGATAAGCAAAAGCTTTAAATAATCTGATTAATAAAGCTTAAGTTATCATAAAAATTAAAAACTAGTTAAAAACTAAGACTAGGTACCTCAAAGGCTTACAAAAAAACTATTTATAGCCGAAGTCTTGGACTTGCAGCTTGGACTTCTTTGTAGAGATAAAACCAAGTGTGCTACTTGTGTGAGGTGAATCCAAAGCAAATCCAGCCAATTGATTTCATTTGTGCTTCTTTGAGTCAACTTAGCCATTGAAGATACTGGAAAGGTTCAGGGATGCCAACATGGCTCTTATAACAACTGGGGGTGGTATAGGGTGGATGAAATGATTTTGGCTAGGGAGAGAAGTGGTTTTGCAGGGAAGAGGTATGGGGCACAAACCAGATGTAACTGGGTTATATGGGTTGGAAAGAAGAATTTTCGGGGGAAAGTATGGCAGTTGGTCCCGAAGTGTATAACTTAAATGCAATCTCTACCCGGTTTGCAGTTTTGGCCCTTGTCTTTTTATCTTTTGTAATACAACTTTAGGCTTGGCAGTTTTAGCCCCTCAAGTTGTAAAATCTTCATGCGGATGACTTTAGACTTCGACTTGATTTGGTCCTTTCCTTCCCGTGCTTGAAATTGCTTGCTTTTGGCTTTCTTTTTGCTCTTTTTCTTGAATATCCGTTTCCTGCACAATACAAATGCAAACATACAAATACAATGGCTTTTTGGTATGTTTTTAGTCATTTAGGTCCGCTTAATATAGAAAAAATGTTATGTGTATTAAACACTATATCAGCGGTTCGTTCCTAAAGCCGTGGCTAAGATGTGTTGGACCACTCCAAGCGAATTATGTGATCCGAGAGATACACGAGGGATCGTGCAGCATGCATGCAGGACCACGGTCCGTGGTGGCCAAGGCCATGCGGTTAGGATACTATTGGCCAACCATGCATCGGGACGCACGGGATATGATACGCACATGTAACGATTGCCAAATACATCGTCCTGTGCCAAGAAACCCCTAGCAGCCGTTAACCCTCAATCAACGGCTCCGTGGTCATCTATAAGTGGGAATTGACATAGCTAGTCCTTTCTCGGCAGGGACCAGGAAAAAAGGTCAAATTCTTATAGTTGCAATGGATTATTTCATAAGTAGATATGAAGGCGAAAGCCGTGGCCACTATCACCGACAATTAGGTGAAAAATTTCGTATGGGACAACATCGTATGCCGCTTCAGCCTCCTAGGAGAAATAGTCTTGGACAACGGTAAACAATTACAGTGAAAACCGTTCAAAGATTGGTGTAAAAAGTTAAACATCACGCAACGATTTTATTTAGTGAAACATCCGCAAACCAATGGACTCCTAGAAATGGCAAACCGGAGCTTGGGTGAAGGAATCAAGGCCCGCTTGGGCGAAGGAAACAAGAATTGGATAGAAGAACTCCCCCCTGGTCCTTGTGCTATCACAATGAATTAAGTCAAGCCACCTGTGACACCTTTCTCCTTGACCTCGGACCCGAAGTAGTCAATTACCCGCGGAGATCAGAATGCCAACGTATCGCACCGCGGTAGTGGACGTCGTACATAACAATGAAGAGCTACGGCTAAATTTGGATCTACTAGAAGAACGGCGTAAACGTGCATCAATCCGTGAAGCTAAGGCCAAATAAAAAATGATAAAGCATTACAATGCCAGGGTCCGTGGTATCACTTACCAGCCAAGAGCTTTGTCTACCCACAATAAACGATGTCAGTCCATGCTGGTTAGATAGATGAAAACTCGGTCCAAGTTGGAGAAGGACCTTACGAGGTATGGAAGCGCTAGGAAATGGGGAGCATAACAAACTAAGAATACGACGGAACGGTCCACCCAATGACGTAGACCATCCGCCAACTAAAAAAGTGTTACCTCTGACCCGCACATGCATGGAGTCGAACTACAATTAGGTTTGCATAATAAAGTAATGCCTGTATTTAGTCCCTTTTGTATCTTAGGGCATGAATATAACTCCGCTAGGTCTAGCTAACCCAACACTCTTTATATAAACAAAAACTAGTCATTTATTTATTCTTTTTTAGCTTTGCGCTTCACCTTTTTTACTTATCATGTTATTATCATTCAATGACCATTTTCGAATAGTTTATAGGCCAAAAAGCCTCTATAATGGGCCTGCCGCGTAATAGGGTTGCAACCCACCGGCCACGACCCTGTGTCCAAAAATAACGTGTACCAAGTACGTAGTGTCATAAGAGAAATCACTCCCATAAGCTATAAGACAACTACAAGTGCTAATTTTACTAGCAAATTATTTATCACGGACATCCCGAGTATATTTTACAAAAAAAAAATATTGCCATAAGATACACATGCAGTACTATGGCATTCCTAAAGTTATACATGGGTGGTAACTACTATAGACTCAAAACAACCTTAGGAGATACCTCATCCTACAAAAGTCTCGTCTGTTAGCAGCGGTCCCCAGCACGATGGCAAGGCCTTGAGTAGCGACGATAGGCACTGATACTGGAACGCCATCAAACCTGGCATGGTGGGCAGAGCCGACCCCATGGGTATGGCACATCACCAGACACTTTTTTTTTCTTTTTGGCACGGCTTACATTCATCGCGATGGCATCTTCCAACAGTATCTCTTCCTTAAAGGACCAGGGGTTTTTAGGGTCACGCACCTCCGGGTACACAGGGATCTTTAGTTAGGAGGAGCTGGGGCGTAGTTTAGGGATCCACTGTGGAGCGTCTTCCCAGAGTCACTCTCCAGATATAAAGATGCCATGATCACATCTATCGGAGCATCTTTCAAACTCTCCAGCTGATCAACCATAGGGTACTTTAAGTCCCTTAGAGCATGAAGGGCCGCAACATATTTGGCATCGGCCTCTAGGTCGTATGCCTCAATAACCTCTAAGTCCAAACTAGCCTTCCCGTGCTCTACCCCATGCTTAAGCCCCTTGCTCATACCCTTAGCGATCCTCGTAGACACCACATCAGCAAATGCTTGCCTCAGTTCTGCAGATTCAGCACACTTCATAACCGCTAAGCGCAAACCATGCCCTATCACCCATCGGCGACCTGCGATCACTGTTAGCATATGAGGGTATAGTTCCTCATCAAATTCTATGCTCAGCGCATCCAGAAGCGCATCCATTTCCGCACAACGCTTCTCCACCCTGTCATCTTCATATTTTTTGAATTCTTCAAATGCGGCTTTTAATTTTTCTTCTCCTGTGACTTGAGCCTGAAGGGTGGACACTTGCTGAGACAGCCGGTCATTGCTAACTTAGAGGTCTATGAACTGAGCATGAAGGCTTTCCAATTCCTTAACAAGTTTTGCATTCTTGGCCTTCGCGGATTTTTTCATATCTGCCTCGGCTTACTAGCACGCCTCTAGTTCTTTATCTCGTTTCCCTAGCCTCGAAATCCTCTTAACCCGTCGGGCTACTTGAGCTACAGATTTCTTTAACAATTTGGCCTCCTGTTCAAACCTCAACCGTAGCTGCGAGCCCATTGCCACTTGCCGTGCCAAATTCATGTTGTATTGGCCCAGGAAGTCATCATTAGGCAAGTGGCGCAGCTCTGAAAAGTACCCTGGCGGTGCTAAGTGGTCCACCAGGTCCTGGCATGCTTCTGGGGTGTCCAGTACAGCCGTTGGTCACGCCCCACCCTGGCTGGTAATATGTGACCCGTCCATGGAAAATAAAGGAGGGTATTCTCCGACTCTGGATCTCCTGCAACAGTAGCTCCCCTAGAAGATCTACGTTAAAGGAAACTATGATCTGTTAGCATACCTAAAACAGATATAAAGAAGCACAAATGGAAGAAATCAAGGAACGAATAACTTACTGGGCAACATCTCGCTCAGGGATTGACTGCGGGTTCGCATATGATAGTGGGTCCGGATCACTCGCATCGGCAGGAATCTCCTGCGGAGCAGGTACGGGAAAAGTGGATCCCGTCTCTAATCCCACTGAAGCAAGGGATTTCCTTCCAGCGAACTCTGTGTTGACGGGAGGCAGCAGATCTTTCCTTAAGCAACCTTTGGTGGGTGCATTCGCGTCGCCCCCATCATTCCCCTTTGTGACGTTTTTTGCTCACACGGGGACCCATGGCGGCAACCTTTTACCCTAGGTCTGTCTCTGGGGCGACTCTCATAGTCGTCACATTCTCTGGTAGAGTAACTTCAGAGGCCACTATCCCTTGGACTTGGTCTTCCGTTCTGTCATCCCCGGTAATTTGTTGAGAGGGGTTTTCTTTGGCAAAGTCCAGCGACGATCTCTCTATGGTAGATGGTGTCCTGGAAGACTCTGTTGCCGCGGCCGGTTCCTCCATTTCTATTACACGGCTTTCAGTGACAGTTAAGAGTGGCACCTCGTGAGCAGCACGAGGACGGGTACCAATCTTCACCTTGGTGGGGTTCGGAGCACGGATCAAATTGAACAAATCCATATCAGCGTTCAAACGGAATAGTTAGTATGTTTTCATGCATATACAAAAACAAACAAAAAGAACTTTAATAACACCACCACCGGTCATCGTCATTGAGCATTTGGGATACACATCTTCCCCCAAGAAGTATCTCCAGCTCAATCCTACTTAAATCACAATATGTTTTTGGTTGTTTTTGGATGGGAGTACGGTGTGTGTTCAATATTGCAACGTCCTCTACGGAGTACAAGCCCTCCGCTGGCATCTCATCCTTGGAGCATTTATACCCAGTCCACGATCGTTAGTGAAATACTCTCTTGTCCAGCCAAAAACCGGTTGTTCTAATTCTTCAGGGAATCCAGGGGTTTGGTATAACACTGCGGGGTGTTTTTTCCTGGACGTTTGCTAAATGACATCCACCCCGAGTTATAAGAAGGCACGTAAAAAACACGAAACAAATTCAAAACGGAAATTATGTTTAGGACGCGATAGTTGATTTCTAAATAACTGACTTTGGCTGCGCCATAACGACAGTTTTGATGACAGTGTATTTGATAATGACCAAGAATATCAAAAAGAAATTATGATATAGGGATGAAAAAGTTGGCAAACTCAAAGAACTTGGTATACACGCCGACACTGCCCTCCGAAAAATCAACGATCCTGTCTCTTGGGCCAGGCAATTCCGGATGCAAATCCTCTGTTATGCCATACTTAGAGGTAAACTCCATCAGATACTCTTGGGAGATGGTTGAGATGGCGGTCTCGAGTTGTATTGTATCCCTAACCATTTTTAATCAGTTTAACAAAGGGGCGCTATGTACTAACCTAGTGTGGCAAAATCCGTGGGAAACTAAACGTGTGCGGCTGTGTGTGTGAATATGATGTTTTTTATTTATAAACTCCGTAGAAATGAACATTCATCTCCGATAATACTTATACTCTGTCCTCGACAGTTATGCACAGTTGGATGCTTGACACGTGTTCCCACTTACGTTTTGGATGGCTCAGATAGGGAGGTAGGTGAAGCGCTTATGGGCCCACATGTCCCATCACTTGGCCATTTTTGCAGTTTTTTGGTATACGGGCCCTACTATTCGGCTATAGGCTAGGCTTACAGTTTCAGAGGCTACACATTTCAAGGAAGGTTCACGGAATTTGTAGTCTAAGAACCGTGACCGCGGTCCTGGCCACGGCCACACTTCCTAGACTGGGGGACATGATGACGTATAGTATGGATCGGCCCGGCCCACGTATACTATTATGGGCTTAGTAGCTGCTCATGGGCCTTCGGCCCATGAATCGCGGTCGTGGCCTCATGGACCTATGGGTCGCGAATACGGACACACCATCTACGGCCGTGGTATATTCACAAGTTATCTTTAAGGATAACCTAATTAAATAAGAGATAGGCTTGACATATTTGAATCAATTAGGATAATTTCGAATCCTGATAATATCGGCCGTATCTTGGGCTGAAAGTCACAGAAACCCTAAGGGTTAGTCAGCCTTAAACATAACGCAATTAACATCGATACAGGTAACTTAAAACACTAACCACAAATGATTATTCTCTCGAATCCTATACTTACCTCTACACCAGAGTTAATACGTAGGATCCGCTCCACAATAAAATTAACGGTTTATGTTTCCTTGTGCAGGGTTTCTCTAAACAAGTTACTTGATACAAGAATAAGGCTCTATATACCCAAATAGCTGCCTATTCGAACCAAGTGACCTTACTTTTGTATCAACAATGACAAATTATAAACTCATTTTATGTAAAAATAAAGTTTTCAAGTTATTAATGAGTTTTGATCCATTTCTCCCCTTTTTTTCGAACTCAAAAAGGATTATCGTCAAGTTGTAGAGAGAAACAAATCGACGATGCCAAGACTCCTATACCCTTGTCATTGTTGATGAGTGCTCAAGGTACACCTAGGTATACTTCTTAAATAAAAAAAGTCAAGGCACCTGAAACCATAATGCCCTTCATCAAAAGAGTTGAAAATCGTAATGACATCAAAGTCAAACAACTCTAATCTGACAATGGTACTGAATTCATGAATAACATCCTTGTTAACTTCTGTGATGAAAAAGGAATTTCTCAAAACTTTTCCTCTCCCTACACACCTAACAAAATGGTGTTGCTGAAAGGAAAAATAGAACCCTCATAGAAGCTGCAAGAACAATGCTTTCAGGATCAGCCTTCTCAAAACAATATTGTACTGAAGCTATAGCCACTGCATGCTACACACAAAACAGATCCATCATTGTGAAAAGACATCTCAAAACTCCTTATGAAATTTTTCGTAAAAGAATCCCAAACATTAACTTTCTTCATGTCATTGGATGTCCAGTTTGAAACTTTGTTTCACTTCTAGAAGGTTTACAAGGCGGGAAAAAGATTGCTTTATGTCAAAAGGAATAAAGCAATCTCCTTTGAAAATATTACTATTCTAAAGTTGGTATAGAAGTACAACAACTTTTCCTTAAAGGATTGTACCTGGTACTTTAAAGTACGTATGTATTAAATGGTATCTCAACCACCCATTGGATGCATGGCACGCGTACTAAGTTAACTTGTAAACCCTAATCCCTTTGTCTATAAAAAGAAAAGGATTCCCTGAGTAAATGCTATCTCTCCCAATTAATGTGATACACATTGAAGAGTTCATTTATCTCTCAAACAAACTAAACGGTACTACTAAAGTTAAAGCTTCAGTTTAGTCATAAGTAGTTTGTTTTCTTACTCTCTTAACTTTGGTTAGAGTTTAAGTTCGAAGGTAATAACACCCCAATTGTCATTCAACCACCTTGCTATTCCGCAAGCAAGGTGTGTCATAGATTCTAATAAGAACCTATACGTTAAAAAGTACTTCTGTGTGTTTTAAACTTGTTTTTTTATATTATTCATATATATCTGTTTAAAACTCATTTCGTTGCCATGGAATCTGATTAGTTTAATTTGATAAACCTTATATCAGATTCCAAGGGACCAACAAAGTCGAAATTATTTTTCTTGATTGATTTCAAAACATTTTTCTTGATTTTTTATATCTAGCAAGCTCAGTGGTCAATTCTGCATTAGTTTCTTTCA
>BQNB010007218.1:21742-35377 GCA_026074375.1 Tanacetum coccineum | reverse complement strand
TATATAACTGATAGATTGTACATCATCTAACTTAATAGATGGATATTTACATTTATGAAAATTGCGGGTTGTTATATAATACCCCTTTATGGTGTCAACATCAATTTATGTAAACATTATTACCAAGTACGAGTAAGTTGTGATACTTTTACAACTACGTTAGCCACCGTATTTATATCTGTATCCTTTCCCAGTCGTACTTAGTATTAAGCTCACACATCTCAATGACTGACATAACTAAAGCACCAAACCGCGAACACAGATCCTATACGCAACTAAATGACGGATCTTAGGTTATAGTCTAGCCCAATCCACCTAGTTCTCTATAACCTTGGTTCTGATTACCAATCTGTCACACCCCAACAATGGCAGAAACTCGGGAATGCAACATAATGATCAATCATAACACAAGATACAATATAGAGAAAACTACAATGCATAAACTTCAAGTGTTACGAAGACCATCCACCTCGTACAAACTCGAGTGATGTCCCAAATCATAACCAAATCCAAAATCACTTACAAATTTCAAATGCCCACTCCGGGGTCTAAATCCAAACTTAAACCAAAACTTATAAATACTAATAGCCAAACAAATAAACAAGCAAGGCTTCACATGAAAAATCCACACGTGATACTCCTAAGCCAGCTATTACATATCAGCAAATATTCATCTTTCACTTCACCTGAAAATGATACTTGAAAACATCAACAAAAATGTTAAGTTGTGCCAATATCTCAAAACAGTGGACAAAAGTGCATTATGATGGTGAATATATGATAATCACCCATGACTTAGCATCCTCGCTAATCATGTAAAACTCGACCTAGCTTACCCGCTAGTCGAATCATCCTAGCATCACTGCTAGTCCGGTAGCAAATATGTCACTTACGCACCTAAAGGGCCTATCAGTTGGAGCACTAGATTAGGGCAGGACCTCAAACATACTAGGTAGGCGTACCTAGCCGATCCAATAATTACACAAATACTGGGGTAGGCGTACCCCTCCGATACAAATAGTCATACAACGCATAATATTTACATAGCAGTTATAATGCACATGTATTGTCCCAAAAACAAAACCACATTTCGCACAGTTCAATTCAAAACATTTCAAAACACATTTAAGTACATTTTCCCCCAACGGAAATAGACAGTAAAAGTGGGGCTACGAGAACTCACATCAAAAAAGTCTTTAGCAACCAAATCTCAATCACACAAGCAAATGCAACGACGTCCGCACATGACCTAGTCTAGTTAATGTCCCATTTTAATCATTCATTTCCAAAGCAGTCTTCACGTTTGATGCATAGAGGCTAGATGCGTTTTACAATTACCCATAACAATTTAGTGGTGTGATGGTTGACGACATATCCCAACAATCATATAAATCACATCGCTCAATAATACATACTTATACTATTTAAAAAAATAGATAAGTAATATAAGTAAATATTTATAATAAATAATTATAAATATATCTCGATAAATCTATTCGGTAACCTTTAGTCACTGTAAAAATAATCGTAATACGGTTGAAAATGAAACGTTTACTCATAATAAACATGTTAGAGAAGCTTCGAGAAATATTATATTTTTCGTCTATTAGTGAATTTATTAATAAATAAAATAATTAAATAATATTTTATTATTTATAATCAAAAATCATTTTTTTAGGTAAAATTTCTAAGTATAAACTTTTCACGAAATTTCGACATGACTCGTACGTTCATACAACATTTTCCAAGGTTTTTAACCTTTATTTCAAACACTTTTCAAACTTTCGACACTTTTTCGAAAAAATTCCAATATCTCGATCTTTAACGTTTACTAAAACGTTTTTACCCAAAATATCGTTTAATACCACTTCGTAAATACATTTCACTTTCAAAAAGTCCGTCAAAACTCTTATAACGACTAAATATCGCTTATTGGGCTTTAAGGCCCAATAAGGGTCCATTAAGATATTTATAAGTCCAAAATACGATCCAAGTCCAAAACCAAGGTCCATTTATATACATAAGCACATACTAATAAGTAGAAAATAACCCGGACCACAATAAGCCAACAAATAAGCCACGACTTATTTGTGCTTAATGGGTCGCGAGCCCAAAAGCACCAAAAACTAGTCTATAAGCTTTAAAAATAAGCTAGTATGCTACGTATAGTATTTGGTTATCACCATAAGCGGCAAAAATAGTCCGCGAATATACGCAATATAAATCAAATAACCAAAAAGACATCCCTTGTGTTTTTCTTAAATAAGCCGCGAGCAAATAAGCTCAAAATAAGCCATAAAGTGCTTAAAAATAAGCCCAAATAATCTATACAAGCTAATATCTAAAATAAGGTATCTAGCAATATATATTATTCAACCATCACGACCACAACATCAAAACTACAAAATCCCTTTATTTATTTTTGAATCTGACGCAAGCCAAACACCCCTTTTATCCATTTCGTTTCCAAAAATCGATTTTTACGACGATAAACTTGTACAACTAACATATATGAATCAATATAAACCCAAAAGGACAAACGAAATTTAAATTTAGAAACTTACAAAAAAATCTTCAAAAATATAGATTTCGACGCGAACCGGACAACCCAAACGTTGTTTTTATGAACCCACACCTATCGGTATCAACCCGGATGACCTAGACCTTCATGTTCTTGATCAAAACTTGAAAAATAAGTGTGTTTTTGGTGTGTTTGTTGTTCGGATCAGCCAAGAGAGGAAAAAGATAAAGATTTTTAGTGTGTGTGTTTACAAAATGAAATGTGTGTGTTTTGGAATCTAAATAGGACAAGGCTTGCACAAAAGGGAACACATGAGCTAAAAATAAGCCTTGTGGTTCCCCTTGGGTGTCCTTGGACGTTCATGGCATCCTATGGGGTGTCAGGTCTTTTTTTCGTGTCAGGATCACTTAAAAGCTCGTAAAACTTAACCGTAAAATACTCCTCGAAGTTACTTAGCATTTTTATTTACTTTAAAAATACTTTTCCATTAACCTAGAGTATTTACACGACATATTTACACTTTAAACTCTTCAAAACTCATTTGGACATTAACGGACGTGTCAGGACTCGTTTTTCGGCATTTCTCGAAAATTCACGGGTCAACCACCCGGAATACAAATAACATAATAATACCTTCCAAAAAGGGATTATTAATCACAATAAACCATAAATCACCATAATTCTCATAAAATCACCACCGTCAACACGGTACAGAATCTGAATAAACTGACAAACGTCAAATAGTCAAAGGACTAAAAATGAAATATTCAGAACACAAAAAGGGCAAAGGTTACATTAGGCGTTACATCATCCTAAGACCTAGACACATTAATTCTATCATAATTAAAGCATCCGCAATAAGCATCCTTATTTTCTGATTATAATCTATCTTAGAGATTAAAGCAATGGTGATCTTGTTAAACCTTAGCTCATAGAGACTTTACCCACTTACTGCTTAACGACAATTTATACACTAGTAGTCCACTTGTCTAACTATCCAATGGAATCACTTCGTTATTTGTTGAATTATCTAGGTTCACCTGCTAGTCAACTTGTTCACTAAACCAAAGGCAATATCCGATTAACTAGTTAAGCCAGAAGGGTATCCTTAGCACGGATTTAGAAGGACAATATTTATGATCCTATGATTCTAAATGTATAAATCACTATATGGAGAGCTATCCCAAACTCTAGATTACTTGGTCCGCATCACTAGATCCAGTTGAATGATAGGTCGCATACAAAAGCACGTAAACAAGTATAAATTGATAAACATAAACAAGCATTCAACGATAAATCAAGAAATCGAGATAAACAATACCAAACATTCAGATCTTCATAATAATGGCTAATACCCGAAGGTATTATCCTTCAAACGTCATACTAAATACAAAAGTAATTATTTAGCCAAGGTAAACTAACCGAGTTAACGAATGATACCAAAAACTGAACGATTACTAAAGTATATGGAATTACACGTTGTCTCCTATGGAATTGATAGCGTTGCTCGACCTTTTTTGCTCTTTTTCTCCTCTGAAAATCGACTTTTATGGTTTAGGTATCGAGAATATGATTTAGCACACTTAAAACTCGTTTTTGAGTTTTCTATTTATACTGTCTGGAAGTCGGTTCGATACGGCATCTCCAATGGGTTGGATACGGCGTATTGGGGGTTTCTTGGAACGGCGTATTGAGCTTGTTTTCTTCGTGGTCTTTGGTGAGTGCAGGCACAGATACGCCGTATCTTCCTTGATGGATACGGCGTATTGGTAGTCAGAATCATTAATCTTCAAAATATCTTCGTTTAAGCTCCAGAATGCGCGCCTTTTGCTAATATTCACCAAGTACTCCATAATTACTGCAATTCTCAAGTATAAACGATTAAGTAACAATTCTTTGCAATAACTTTAAAAAATAGGTTAATTACATGGGATAAATGATGCTATAAAATAGACGTTATTTGATGTCATCATGTGGGTTTCGACCGGATCCAAGCCCAAGGGGGTGATGGGTTGGGTTTTAGCTATCTTTTCCTCCAAGTTATGTATTTTAGGAAAACCTTAAATACGTCTACTATATAAGGAGGACCCTTGAGCTCATAACCTTCATCCCTCTCTTCTCTTTTCCTCCTTGGTCGACAAAAACAAACACCCCACTTTAGGTTTTTTTTTGTTTTGTTATTATTGGTGTTCACTTGATCGTTAATTGAAGAACTAGCATTCGGCTGGTATTGTTCAACGTGTAGTGTGGATACACGTATAGGTTACTTATCTTAGTAACTCGTAGTGGTGTTTTGGTTTGCACGTTATTAAACACGTGCGTGTACTCGAAGTGTCTTCGATTCGTCACTAGCTTGGTTGCTAAAGGTATGTTTACTTGTTTACGTTTTATGTTAATTATGTATGCTATATGTGATCTGTATCCGTTGCGTAGCTCGTTTAATATTAAAGTAATATTAGGATTCTAGACCACGATTGTCAACACGAATCACTTCATTAGTGATTGTCCCACACACTTATTTAATGACCAAAAGGCCTTTGTTGGAGGATGTTGTAGTGATAGTGAAGAAGAAGACGACTCCAAGAAAGATGAATTTTTCTCATGGCTCTCGACAACAATGAGGTACTTTCTGACACTCTTTACTATAGTAGTTTATCCTTATATAGCGAGTCATTATAAAATGAGTACAACAAATTATGCAAAATTAGTCTTAGAATAATAAAAAAAACAAACACTTAAAAACTAAAAATGAGATCATATACAATGAAGTTCGTGATCTTAAGAATAGGATAGAACGACTAGAGAAAAATAAGGAAGTTAGCATCGAATGTGAATCTTTTGCCAAACTCCACTCCAAGATTGAGTCACTTTCCTCAAAACTTGCTAAGTTCGAAAACAATAGTTATTTTTTACAAGAAATGATTGAAAATCAAAGAACTCAAAAAGATAAAAAGGGGCTTGGATTCACAGAGGATAGAACTTGAACTAGTGAAGCTAAAACAGAAAAATTAGGACAAGAAAGTGGAAAATTATACGCTGTAGAACCGGCCGAGCCGGTTCCCTCTGCAGAGGTTTGTGAAATTTTAGAACCAAACTTAATAAAAAGAAGTAGTTCGGTACAAATAACTAAGAAATCTTTACCTAATGGTACTATACAGAATATGAAACAAACACCGGCCTTGAAACTTGGTTAAGGACTAGGAAGAAGTAAAATCCAAACACGACCTAAAACGCCCAAAGGAGACCTAACACCTTATAACCTAAGAGTGACTATCACCAAGTTGGTTGGAACTACTCAACACAACAAGGATATCAATTTCAACCACCTAACTTTAGTCCTTGGGGATCATGTCCACCATATCCATACATGAACCAACCAAATAGATAACGCTAATGGACCCATGAGATATTGGGGACCAAATGCTTGATTTCTTTTGTGATTTTAGGTATGCCTAAAAGTCAAATTAGAACCGGATGAATGGATCAAAGATAGTGGATGCTCAAGAAATATGACGGGCAACAAAGATCTCTTCTCAACCTGTGAAGCTATTAATGGAGGTAACGTAGTGTTTGGTAGTTACACTAAAAGCAAGATCATCGTTAAAGGTACGATTACTCATAGTTCTCGAACTATTCATGATGTTAGCCATGTAGAAAACCTTAGCTTTAACTTACTTAGCGTAGGTCAAATATGTGATAAAAAGTTCAAGGCACTCTTTAGTGAAACTAGTAGTGAATTTTTTAAAGATAGCATTACCATAGGAAGAGGGATTAGGAAAAATGGTCTTTATATAAAGAAAATGGGAAATTCACCTAAAGATAGTCTTTGTCTAGCTTCAATAGATGATACTTCGACCTTATGGCATCGAAGATCGGCTCATGCCAATATGCGATTTATTAAATCGCTATCATCTAAAGAGGTAGTTAGAAATTTACCAAAACTATTTGAAAATCATTTTTGTGAGTAACATAAGAAAGAAAGTACACGTAAGCCATAAGGCTAAAAACATGGTTTCAACTACAAAGTGTCTAGAACTTTTACATATGGACTTGTTTGGTCCTTCGGCCGTTCAAAGTTATGGAGGTAACTTTTACACGTTGGTCATTGTCGATGACTACTCAAGATATACTTGGACTAGATTTTTTAAATATAAAAATGAAGCATTTGACTATTTTTAAATTCTGAGTAAGAAAATTGAAGTCCATAAAGGTTGCCCCATTATTTCAATACAAACAGATCATGGTCGGAAATTTGATAATAAAGTACAATTTGGAGCATTTTGTGATGCTAACGGTATCACCCATAATTTTTTGGCTCCACGTACTCCATAATCAAATGGAGTAGTTGGACGTGAAAACTAAACTTTACAAGAAATGAGGTTTTCAATGGTAAAAATCCTTCATTAGAATATTTCAAAGTATTCGGTAGTAAATGATTTATTCTTAATACCAAAGATTATCTTACGAAATTCGACCCTAAATCTACCGAAGGCGTTTTCCTTGGTTATTCACCTAATAGTAAATCTTACATAATTCTAAATAAAGAAACCTTGAGGATCGAAAAATCTTTAAATGTAAGATTCGACAAAAGTCCACCTCCTAAATCATCACCCTTAGTAGATAATGATATAATCGAAATCCAGATCATAGAAAATCAAATAGAAGATATAGAAGAAAAGGAAAATGAACCATTAAACAAATAAATTATCAATATAAAGGAATCTAAAGATCATCCCATAGAAACGGTCATAGGAAATCTAAACGAGAGAACTCTAAGATCTCAAGTCCAAAACCAAAGCAACCTCTTTTATTTCTTGTCTTCCTTAGAACCTAAAAACTTTAAAGACGAAAGTTGTACTATGGCTATGCAAGAAGAATTGAACCAATTTGTCACTAATGATGTTTGGAGTCTTTTTCCTCCACCCGAAAACCAAACCATAATTGGTACTAAATGGGTATTTAAAAATTAATTAGATGAAAATGGTGTAGTATCTAGAAACAAAGCTAGACTTGTCGCACAAGGATACAACTAACAAGAAAGAATTGATTTAGATGAAACCTATGCTCCCGTAGCAAGACTAGAATCTATAAGAATCCTCTTTGCATATGTTTGTGCACATGACTTCAAGATGTTTCAAAGTGCTTTCTCAAAATGGTTTTATAAATGAAGAAGTCTACGTCTCTCAACCTCCTAGTTTTGTCGATTTCAAAAAACTTAACCGTGTATTCAAACTCAAAAAGGCTCTTTATGGCCTTAAACAAGCCCCAAAAACTTGGTATGATAGACTCAAAGCCTTCCTCATCGATCATAAGTACGTCATAGACTTGGTAGATAACACTTTATTTACCAAGAAAAGATGTTCAAATATCATCATAGTCTAAATATACGTGGACGATATCATTTTCGGATTAGCTTGTCAAGACCTTGGCGATGATTTTTCTAAAATCATGCACGACGAGTTCGAAATGAGCATGATGGGTGAATTGAATTTCTACCTTGGTTTACAAATCAAGCAACTAGAAGATGGCATCTTTTTCAACCGATCTAAATACATTAAAGAAATGCTCAAGAAATTCGGTCTAGAAGATTCCAAACCCATTAAAACTCCTATGACATCCGAAATCAAACTCACCCAGGACGAAGACGGGGAATCCGTTGATGACACAAAGTATCATGGCATGATTGGTATCCTTCTCTACCTAACGTCTAGTCTGCCGGACATCATGTTTAGTATTTGTCTATGCGCCTGTTTTCAAGAAGATCCCAAAACTTCTCACCTTGAAGCGGTAAAAAGGATTTTTAGATATATTAAGGGAAAAACTCATTTAGGACTATGGTATCCTAAAGGAACATGTGTAGAAACCATATTATACTTCGACTCCGATCATACGGGAGACTATGTCGATCACAAAAGTACAAGCGATGTGTGCACATTCATGGGATTTTGCCTTACATCGTGGTTCTTTAAGAAACAAACCGCCCTGGCCATTTCCACCACTAAAGTCAAGTACGTATCTGCTTGAAAAGCTTGCCAACAAGCTTTATGGATGAAGCAAGCTCTCGTAGACAATGGCAATAAACTAGATGACATACCCATCCTTTGTGATATTAAAGGTACCATCGAACTAAGTAAAAACGTGGTCTCCATTCCCGTACCAAACATATAGAAATCCGACATCACTTCCTTCAGGATAATGTCCAAAAGGGAAACATCTCAATTGAGAAGGTCTCCTTCGAAGACAACATTGCCGATATCTTAACTAAACCTCTTAAACGAGAACCTTTCAACCTTCTTAGACTAGGTCTTGGCCTCAAGGAACCAAACACTTAATAAAAAAGTTAAAATATGCGTCTACTAGTCTTCTAGGTCTATCAACCCATACTACGAGGAGTATACATAAGAAGCTGGTATCGTGATAATACTTAGTGGATTGGGTATAATTGTCTTGACCACACTCTGCAACCCCCGCCTTGACCAACGGTCTTTAAATCCATGGGATTTTACCATAATAAACAGCATTATTTCTTCTCTATCTGAGTCTAGGACTCTCTTTCGGCACTCAAAAATAAATCATTTAGGAATTTTCATCATTCTACTATATGTATCATTACTATGTAGTATTATGTATGCATATGCATAAGTTAAAACTTCCTTTACATCACTTAAGACCCGAATGTAACAAATATTTTCAAAAAAATAATAATCTCACGAATAGGACATGTATAAAACTTTTTCTTGCATTGTTTAATACAAAATAAAAACATTTTCATTCATGCATCATATGTCTCTTGAACGCGTAAGGAAATACATAATCAATATGTCTTTCTGGGTACGTTCAATCGTAGCTACATCAAGTCAAGGACACTTTGGGTTATCTCAATTTTTATATTTTTCTTTTGAGTCGAGATAACCGTACCTCCACATTGTTTACATATAGGCACACACTAGAAATTTCTAAATAAAACATTAAAACATGTTTCTAAAACATCTCTTTACATTGCCTTCACCTCATCCAAACACCAATGTTTGTTGTCAACAACAGACAGTCGGTTCTCTTTATTAACGAAGGCCAGTTCTATTCTATATGGAACCGGCTAACCAGTGGATTGTATAACGAATTTTAAACAACAAGTTCCACTCTTTCCCTTCAAATTCAACCTATTCCCAGCTAATCAGCCATAGTAGTTGACCTTTAGGCAAAATCTAATCATCAGGATTTTACCCAATTTAGAAGATAAAGCATTTAATACTATAAGATTTGTTCTATAAATAGGTCTTTTGTCCTAAACACCCTTTCACCCATCTTTTTCAAAGAATTTTACTAACCTTAACCATGCCGAAGTCAAACAATGACAAAAAGAATGTCAACTCATTCAAAAGAACCGCCAGAATAAGTGTTCATGCTTGTTGCCTTGTCAACCCTCGACCCACTTCTCTACCTTATTAAAACTTGTCGCCTCCCACCGAGTAACAAATGGCTCCACCATCAAGTCCTATTGTGTCTCCACCTCTTTCCTCGATCACTTCACCAGGAATCTCCTTGAGTCGCCTCTTGAACACTCCTAAAACAACCCCTCCGCCATTGACCTCTCCTCTACTGACACCACTACACCTGTCCAAACAAACCTCTCCATTAGCTATTAACTTGGATCTCGTTGAACTAATCTTCTCTACTCCTCCCACATCACCTTACCCATTCTTCGATTTAGTCGAGGATTTACCTCCCCGGACCACCAATCTGTAACCACCACAACCCTCTTTTGAAACAATCGAGCGCCTAGCTAACCAACCACCGCCTATTCACGCCATGGAGCCACCCCTTCCACTAATGCTACCACATCTTCCGCTATTAAGACCCAAAAATCCCTTTCTCATTCTCAATCATGAAATGTTTTGCGATCATTGTCACGCACTCAAGTGATTGCCAACGACCTCAATGAGGAAATGAGGTTTATCCTTAACCACATTCTTAAGCGCCTCGATGTTCTCGTTTACAAAAACCACCCTTAGAGTAGTTTAAAGTAGGAAATAAATAAAAATATCTTTGTATTTTCTTTCGTCTATCTAAGAACTAGTCCTTGTCCTTAGTTTTTCCTATTTTTGTATTAGACCAAAATGTATCAAGAATGGTTGATAATTTTATCACAAGGAATATATGCTCTATAAAATGATTGTATTGTGCTTTTTATCACAAGGAATATATGTCATATGAATTGATGATTTGTGATTACGAGTAACTTAAGCACTTTACATTATGTGTTATAAGTTACATGTTTGTCATCACCAAAACATGAAGAGAATGTATATCTTAAATATCATAATATTTCTAACAACAATCTCCCCCTTTTAGATGATGACAAAATATGTAACTATAACTCATAGTAAAATGTATACAGTTACTTGTTTACACGTCTTCTCCCCTTTTGTCAAACAAAAAGATGGGGTTCCTAGACTGAGACTTTTTATTACACTTCAACTCTTCAATCAAAAGAGGCAAGCTTCGCATCATCCTAAGTGAAGTCTTGATTCTATCAATCCCTTTTAAACAATGACATCCTTATTGAACATTGACTCAAGCGGGCATCCATGGATCAAATTAGTTGCTAACTTCTTAAAACCTACATCATGGTTAGTTTCGTGCCAACAAAAATATATTATGGGATGAAATACACTATCAAAAAATGCGTAGATGTCTTTAAACGGTTTTGCAAACGTTCCAATGGCTTGGACATTTTTGCAAATGCTCCCCCTTGGTGTTTGCTCCCCCTTGATTGGGGCACCTTGAAATCGAGTAACAGAAAAGTGTACAAAACAAAGTTAGTTAGTAGAAAAATGCACATAATATATAATGAGGTTAGATATATATCGCAAAGAACTTAGTGGGGAACAAATCATGTATGTGCTAGGTATATGCCACTCTAAAGTGTGGCACTAAAGACAACAATAAATAAAAAAAATGTGAATGCTTTATGACATGAAATGTTTAGTAACAATGATATGATTCGACCGACACTTGCTTTAAGGGCTAAACGACTCCGACTCACACCTTTGGTAAAATACCGACTTTATATAAACTGAGAACAAAATTCATTTATTGATTAGTCACACCAACATGGTATTATAATGAGAATATCACCATCTTACCAAGTTAATGATTGAATTAGAAATAGCTTTACGTCAAGGGTTGTATTGGAGAGATTGCTAATTAAGTTTCTTTGTTAAGTATTATGTATGATTTTCATGATTGGGGTGTTTAAGAATAAAACAAGATAGTAAGACTCTATGTCAAACCTAATGTTGACGATGGGATGATTTGTCTAAACATACCTAAATGTAACATTTAAACTTAAACGGAATAAAAAATCGCGTCCGTCTACTTGCTACCGAATATCTGGCGAGATTGCCAAAATATTACTCTAAAAGAGTTAAAAAAATGAAATGATACGTTCTTTAAACGCTCTAAAAAGAAACGAGTGAGGATGATTGTGATGATGATGGTTGTGATGATGATGACAAAAGGTTGACAAATACGGTTTAGATTAATATATCGTTTGACAAAGGTGGATGATTTGTGAATCCATAAATTTTGTTGGGTGTTTTTGAAGGTGGATAAGTGAAATGAGGTGGTGGTACTTTTCATGTTTACCTATTTTGGTGACTCAACAACACTTGAAGCTTAAATATCTTCTTTGTGTTCTTCACTTGCTAGAAAGTGGAAATGAAAATAAAAGACACGACATTATGGTGACTCAACAACACTTAAAGCTTGAATATCTTCTTTGTGTTCGTTACTTGCTATAAAGTGGAAATAAAAATAATAGACACGATATTGTGATGACTCAATAACACTTGAAGCTTAAATATCTTCCTTGTGTTCTTCACTTTCTATAAAGTGGAAATAAAAATAAAAGACACAACAATGTGTTGACTCGATAACACTTGAAGCTTGAATGTCTTCGTTGTGTTCTTCACTTAGTAGTAAGTGGATATTAATAAAAAATTAAAAATAAAAGCTCAATAACACTTGAAGCTTGAATGTCTTCGTTGTGTTCTTCACTTAGTAGTAAGTGGATAAGACGCATTTCATTGCGAAATTCACTTGACTTTTGACTACATAGGCAAACATGCTTATGAGTGTATGGATATGACGATTGCCCTTTAATTCAAGGAGCAACATAAGGATGGTCATAGGTTAGTGTATCATGAAAGATGGTTCAACCTTCATGGATTGTAGTGGTGGTAACTCACTTATTTGAATGTAAGAAATGGTTACATGGTTGAATCTTATTGTGACGATAACTAGGTTTATGACTCAATATTGGTAGTACAAAGGATGACTCGGTTATTCATTTCACTTTGGTGGTTTGAGGATGTACTAGAACTATTTATCACTAACAAGAGTGGTGAATATTATGAGGTTTAAGAGTAAAGTAGAAGATATATGTGAGTGAGTGTGTTTTCCCTTCCCATTAAATTCGTGCTCATCCGGACATAAAGAAAAATAAAATAAAAGCAAATGAAGATTAAAGCGATGAGCTTGACAATGACAAGACGAATGATCGATAGCATACAATGAACTTCATCCACGAAGTTATGTAGCTCTTCTCGAGTATTGAGAATGTTTAAAGGACAATCACATGTCGATGTATGAGGTTGATCTAAGGATGGTATCGAAAAAAAAGTGGGCGGAAGGTATTTGACATCTATATACTGATAGAGTCATGATTAAAGTTTTGGTGAAGCAAATTTGACATGATCAATGAGTGACATTTTAATTGCATTTCGCTAATTTAAAATACTTAAACATTTCAGACGAAATATTTAAGTTGTCAAACCTACTTAGAGGTGTATTGGATTTGTATCTAACTATCCCTTGATAATAGAGTGGATTGTTTGGAAGGAAACGAGATTATGAATAAGAAAGAGTGTGTATGGAGACTCTAGGATACTTAAGACCATTTTGAGACTATTATGACCTCAAAAAAGTTTTATCGAGATGGCCATATCTAATCCTTTATACATCAAATCAATATAGAGTAAATGCACAATTAACACGTAAGTCATGTAAAGCGTCACGTAAGAATCATGATTATTTTAAACACAAACATCATA
>BQNB010007218.1:0-18763 GCA_026074375.1 Tanacetum coccineum | reverse complement strand
AGAGACATGTCAATTCACAATCCCATGCTCACACTTCATATTCCTAATCAAAGACGTCATGATAACTAAAAAACCCACAACATAGCTTCCGCAACTCTGATGCTTGCTATCATGATTCAAAAAAGTGTGAGCATGCCGGTCCGAAGGTCACAACATCACATGGAGGCAATACTTCACTACAAGGATGATTAAGAGATTTATTGTGGCTGATGATCTTAAAGAAATCTCAAAGATCACACAAGTCAAAGGAACTATGCTCAAAAGTCACTACATAATGTACAAAGAGATCAAAGAATAAAGAATCAAAGATTACTAGCTGAAGTCAAATGTTCAAGACTTAGAATGTTAGGATTCATATTGTATTGTTCAGGGGTGACCTCCCTTAGGGGGAGATTGTTAGGTTCATGAAAAAGACTTGATCACCCCGTGTATTGTCTAGAATAGCATAGCTCGTAGATGTAATGTAAGCGTATAACTTATGATTTTGGGCCGGATCTTTACCCATATATAAGCCCACACCATAGCCCATTTTCTAGGGCATGTAACTCACTATATAAGCCTTTTTCCAGCCATGAAAAGAGGTTGGTTGTTCATTTTATCAATAACACACATAAGGTTTTTCTCTCACTAGAAATCCTCTCCTTTCTCTCTTTATAAATCGGCCAACCCCTATTCTTTCCCTTATGTTATGATATCCAATATCTTACAACTACATATAGTTTGAAAAATATAAGTTATTAAAATTGAAAAATAATCTATCAAAATATGTGTCAATGCATAAACAAGTAAAAATACATTTATTTAAATACTTATTTAATTATAATATACAACATTGATAAGAATAATAATTTAAAAAAAAAGCATATTTGGTTAAAAAAATAAAATATGTCTCTTTTCAATTATTTATCATTAAAGAATCACAAACTCAATTAAGATAAATAATATTGATAAGATTCATTTCACATGACATGAAATAGAGAATTCTTAAAACACTCTCAATATAACATATTTGTCATTGTCACAAATAAGTACATCTCTTGGCTTTTGAAAAACCAAACACGTTAAATATCACATGTGATAATTACACATGTTAAATGACTAAATATAAGACATCTATTAAATTAAGCAATATGAATCGAAACCAAAACACCTAAATTCCTTTGAAAAAAGATTAAAACAACTGTATTCTGTGAACACCAGCCGCAACCACTTATCTTAGAATTCTACACATCTTGATTAGGATTATGCGAACCGAAATTAAAGTATGTTAGTTGAGTCATGTTAGGCCCTCTATGAAAAGATAATACAAATTTTATCTTTGCTACACTTCATTAGGCAAATATAAGAATTCTACTTTGTCTAACATGAGAATGACCACTAGAGAATCTATTGCACTAGAAATTCAATTTGACTAACGGTTGAATTGCTTCTAAGAGTGAAGTTGGGTTCGGTGTATAACCCATAAAAATGGTCGTCTTTAGCCTGAATTGAGCACCATTAGTGATAGTCTCATATTCATTCTCTAATTTGATTAAATGGCTCTTCTTAAACATGCCTAATGATAGTCTACATCGATAGACTTTGTATCATTAGGAGTACACACTAAGCACGTAGAAATTAGGCTTCTCCTTAGTCAATCTAGACACAATGCACCTCACATATGTGCTTTAATGTTTCAAGATGATTACTTGTTCACATGTAATGCAATTATATGTCTTCATGATCTTGATGCTCAACGTTTAACTTCTTAGATATTAAATGCATGTCCACTATAAAGGCATTTATCTTTTTCTAGAAATTTAGATACAATATTTTTTAGTTTATCTAAATGACACATGCTCCTAAATGCTAAATGTTAACATGTTTTACATGACGATTACATTTAAAATTATCATGTTTTATATGCGTCATTTTACATGACTTTAGTGTTAATTGTACACCTACAATATATTAGCTTAATATATGACGATCAACGTTTAAATGCCATAGAGTCTTACACATTAATCTCGTTGATTATTGTGTCGATGCATGCTTAGATAAACTTATATGCCTATATCTATATGTCTTATGCATCTAGGTATATATTTTCTCACACTAGAATATTTTTCTTCGCGTCCGTGTCCAACAACTCCTAAAAGTGTTAAAAGAGTCGTAAAATAATGGACTATATCTCCTTGAGATCAAATCACACTACCCACAACATTACCCCTTAATCATCATCTCGCCTTCTTCAAAATAATCCACTCTTTCGTCAAGGAAAAGTTAGATACATATCTAACACTCCTCCAAGTAGGATTGACAACTTAAATATTTCATCCAAAATATTCAAATATTATTAACTTGCGATCGCAAATGTTAAAGGTCATATTTGAAAATTCATATTCAAGCCTTTTAACAACATATGTTAAAATGCTCTTCCTAAAGCTAAAAGCTTACATCAACCTTCGAGTGACAAAGACCTTACGAGTTTCCACTAAGTGATTCGTAGCCTCTTTGATATACACACCTTAAGACTAAGTACTTTCACTTCTGTTAGTCCTTCCCTCCCTTAGGAATGTCACGAGGGGAGAGAGTGCAAGACGAGCGCGAGAGCGAAGCGCGCGGCTCATACAACAATGAGTGATGGAACATTAGAGCCGCGAGTGATCTATGTGGGCAGCGGTGCCGCGCGCTCACTCAAGAATTCACGTCAGGAGAGGGGACGCGAGAGCGGTGAGTGCGCAATGTCTTAAAAGGAAATTTCTTCATCGAAAAAGTTCCGTCGGAATACAACATCGCCGACATCCTCAGGCGGGCAAAGACTCAAGCCGAGAGTGCGAGATCTTTTTAGCGCGAGTGACGAGTGCATCCTCACCAAACCACTCAAACGTGAACCTTTTTAAATCTAGGTCTAGGAATGATGAAACAAATCTCATAAACGTGTCATTCTCATTTTAATAGTATTGTTACTATTAAATACATTCCGATAAATCTCGACAACTTAATCATTTCATCCGAAATGTTTAAGCATTTTTAATTCGCGAAATGCAAATTAAAATGTCACTCATTGTTCATGTCTAAGTCGTTTCACAAAAACCTTAATCATGCCTCTATTATTATATAGATGGTTAATATCTTCAGTCCACATTTCCGCTACCACCTTTAAGACAACCTCGTACCTCGTCGTGTGATTGTTCTATGAACATTCACAATACTCGAGAAGAGCTACATAACTTCGTGGATGAAGTTCATCGTATGCTAACCGTCATTCGTCATGACATTGTCAAGCTCATCGCTTTCGTCTTTATTTCTCTTCATTTATTCTTTTTATTTCACAATTTATGTCCGGATGAGCACGAAATAAAAGGGAAGGGAAAACACACATGTTCACATATATCCTTTAACTAAATACTCTCAAGAACTCACATATGTGATTCTTATTCACTAGAAACCAACAATGTAAAACAGAGTCATCCTTACCACTACCAATCTTGAGTCATCTAGTCATCTTCAAAAGAAGATTCACCATGTAACCATTCCCCACAAGTGAATTTCGCAATGAAATGCGTCTCATTTTTATTTCTCGACACTCATAAGCATGTGTGCCTATGTTGTCGAAAGTTAAGTGAATTTCATAATGAAATGCGTCTCATCCTCGTATCCTGACACTCATAAGCATGTGTGCCTATGTTGTCAAAAGTCAAGTGAATTTTGTAATGAAATGCGTCTTATTATCCAATCATTTCCACTTTCTAGAAAGTGAAGAACACAAAGAAGATATTCAATCTTCAAGTGTTGTTGAGTCATCACACTTGCGTATCTTTTATTTTCCTTTCACCATGAAAGAACTACTACCTCATTTCACATTTTCACCTTTGTTCGTCAACATTAACAATCAACAAAACACCCAACAAACCTATAGTCAACACCTTCCCCTTTCATTCACGTTCATCCTTCTTCGTTTATGTTTCCTCAACAAATCATCTTTATCATCAACATTTAGTTTGACCTAAAGTCTTACGATAATGTTTATCCTTAAACACCCCAAACATGAAAAGCATACATAATGCTTAACAAAGAAACATGTTAGTGCAAATATTATGATATTTAATCTACACGATCTCTTTATGTTTTGGTGATGACAAACATGTGACTTGTAATACGTAACGTAAAGTGCGCAAGTTACTCGTAATCATTAATACTCCTTATCCAAATGACATCTTGGAAGAAGTCATTCTCATAATAATAGTGTGTCAATCAATAAACGAATTTTGTTCTCGTTTATTTAAAGTTAAATATATACCGAAGGCAGATGTTCACGACTTTAGACCTTAACCATGAGCCAGTCGAACCTATCATTGTTCCTAAATATTCTCAGTGTCTTAAGTAAACTCAGATGATTCCTTTATCATGGATTTAGTGTTTTATTAAAACAACGATGCTTGTGCCTAGGATTATTTTCTTTTAAAATGTCATAGTTTAGAGTGCATATATCTAAGACATGCATGACATGTTCCCCGTTAGAGCATTGAATAAAATATCTATCATGCGTTATTATATAATGTGCACTTTCCTACTAATTTTTTTGTAGCACACTTTCGTAACTTGATTCCTTGGTGCCCCAAACAAGAGGGAGCATACACCGAGGGGGTGTTGCAACCGTTATGATATCTACACATTACTTGATATGTGTATTCAACCCTTTAATATCGCTCATATATATATTATGTTGCACGAAACTAACCCTTGATGTAGGTTAAGAGTTTGCAACAAATTTGATCCGTGGATCCGCAAGAGTCTATATACATGGAATGCAAGTGTCATAGGAGTGCAATGAGCTAAGGGGTGCTCGGGTATCAATGTAGATATCTTGGGATGACTAAACGGGGTTGAAAGGAGCAAGACTTCACTGGGGATGATGCAAGCTCGCCTCTTTGGTTCATGCTTGAAGTGTATATAAAGTCTCGCCTAAGAGTCTACCTTTTTTGCTTCGAGAAAAGGGGGAGAAGAAGTGTAAACAAGTAACTTATACATTTTACTATGAGTTATAGTTTACATATTTTGTCATCATCAAAAAGGGGGAGATTGTTGATAGAAATATTATGATATTTAATCTATACATTCTCTTCATGTTTTGATGATGACAAACATGTAACTATAACACATAAACGTTAAAGTGCTTAAGTTACTCGTGATCACAAATCTATCAAGTGCATTTCATTACACACACATCTCCTCGACGTCCTCAAGACTGCTTCAACGAAGTTTGAAACGTAAATCACTTAAGGTATGAATAAATAATTGCTTAATTTATTTTATTATCAAAGGAATTTTTATTTAACCTCACATTTTTTATAAAAATATTAATGTCACAAATATTTTTATAACTTTTACAAAATATTTTTAGATTTAAAAGAAATTTTTTATTCAAATAAAAACTTTAAATCAATATTTCTACTAAAAACGGCTAGAAATGTTCCAGAAAACACCACCCCAAAAAAGACAAAAAAGAGAGCGTCTAGGCTGGAGCGGCCCCTTAATTATAAGGGCAGTCCCTTTAATTATTAAAGGGACCGGCACCCTAATTAAGGGGACCGGCCAGACAAAAATTCCCTCAAATTGCTAAAATAACTGACTATTCCTCACTATTTTCTAACCTTTTTCTACCTTTTCTTTCTTCCCAAAACAGTTATACATCTCACAAACATATTCTAAAAACCTTTTGATCATGTAATCATAAAGCCAATTTGTTCCAAGTGATTCAAGGTCATACCTCCAGTGCATAGAAAAAGGAATCTCGGTTACATCAAGATACAAAATATGTAAGTTTAGTTAGTGCATTCGAGACATATCTTACATTCACAATGTATAGATCATTCTATGTATACCATACTTGAATAGAAGTTAATCAAAGGATCATATTATGTATAGTTGTTAGATCGTGTGATCAATAGGAAGTATAAATTAGATCGGGGTGATCTTAGTAAGTATGTTAGATTGTGTGACCACAGTAGTGTCAAAGTGAAGTTGTGAAGTAAGTGAAGTCCGTGGAAGAGGAGTGAAGTTTTGGTGTGAAGAGAAGTGTGAATTGTTTTGAAGTTATGGGTTAGTGTGATCGTTTGGATTACTAAGCTCAGATATAACGTCGACATGTTGCTTAGGTGTAGAAATCGGTGTAAGCTTAGTTGTGTTTGTTTTCTCTGCTAAAGGGAGCTTGTTGACTGTGAAGTATTGGGTACAGGTGAGTGGAGTGGGCGAAGATGTGCTTCGTGGACTGAAACCGCTATAAATCATACGCGTCCGATTTGCACTTTCTTTTACTTTCGTTTTAGGCATCTTATTTACCTTTTCAGCCTACATTTATATTTGCATTAGATCTAAATGTGTGTTGATTGTTGCTTTAATGTTGTATGATGATTGTTCACAGATAGTGAAGTTAACCATTGTTGGTTGTGCTTATATTGCTATGACATGTTCTAGTGGATATAGATGTATTATCCACACTTATCATATTGCATCTAACTTGATGGATAATTTGATACGAAATATTTTAAGTTTTTAAATGGAAATGTATTCACCCCCCTTTACGATTTCCACAAATGGTATTTTATGATTTCCACAAAGTCGTTGAACACATTTATGTTCAGCGAGTCATCCTCAAGTAGTCCTTCAGAGTCTGAAGAAATAGACTCGGCACAAACTGAGGGGGTTCTCAACGAGTGAAGAAAGGTCGAGGTCAGAATGATGAAGTTAGTAAGTGTTGACTATAGCTTACTAACTCCCTGAAGACCATTATTACAACCTGAAGATTAGCATTGGCGGGAACTTCCTTAAAGCTAAAAGCAAAGGAAGACATAAAGTACAAGTGTGGTTTAATTGTACTTTATGTAAGAAAAAGCTTTATCTTTCCCAAATGCATAAAGAAGAAAAGTGTGACAGAAGTACAAGAGTTGCTAAAAAGCAAATAGTTATTTAACTATTTGCTTTTGTCCTTTGAAGGAAAGAGCACATGGGTACACATGGGCTTAACTTTTGTCAAAGCTTCTAGGAGAAGCTTTCCTCTTCTTTATATATCAATTGTAATGTAGTGTTATATGGTATCCATTCCTACATATACTAAATGTAGTTGATAGGTTTGATCCTCTCCTAGAACACACTAAGCGAAGATGCTTGTGGTTCATATTAGGAGAGTTTATTTGTCATTCAATCCTGGTTGTTGTTCCACCAACAACCTAGTATAATTCTTTGATTTATATCAATAAAGAGTTAAACATTGAAAAGTACAAATTGTGTTATTAGTATCTTATCGGTCTCGTGTTAAATATATAGTTATATGTTTATATGATTTTAGGGACCAACAAAGACGAAACCGTACACTTGTAGAGGCTGCTTTAACAATGATTATATTTTCAAAATCACTAGAGTTTCTTTGGGCCGAGGCTATCTCCACCGCTTGCTTTACTTAAAACTGTTCATTAATTCATACAAGGTACAACAAAACTCCGTATGAACTTCTTCAAGAAAGAAAACCAAATATGGAGTTCTTCCATGTGTTCGGATAACTTTGTTATCCAACAAATAATAGAGAAGACCTTGTAAAAATGAAACCTAAAGCATACATAGGAATCTTTATCGGCTATTTGGAGTTATCTTGAGGGTTTCAGATCTATAATCTCAGAACCAGAAAGATCATGGAAACCATCCATGTCAAGTTTGATGAACTTACGACTATGGCTTCTGAACATAATTGTTTAGAACCCGAAACTAACCGCTTTCAAGATAATGATTCATCAGCAGAAGATACTTCCATACTATCAAAAAAAGATTTAGATAATTTGTTCTTTTTGATGTACGAGGAATATTTTGAGAAAAGATCTACTGAGGTGTCAATCAATTCCGCTGCACAACCAACTCCTAATAATGAAGAACCACCTTTTTCCTCTTCAACCATCGTTGAAGATCAAGAGGCTCCTCTCATTGTATTCTCTTCCGAAGAATAAATTTCTCCATTCTCAACTGATAATGCTGTTGAATCAGTTCAAAAAGATTCTGCAGAATTTAATGGTTATACTTTATTCCCTCCATATGATGCTCTGACATTTGAAGAAGCCGAGTCATCTTCCATTGCTGAAGATCCCATCAAATATGCATGAGTTCCACCAAGTTCAACCCTCAACTCATATCTGGACTAAAGCTTACCCTTTGGAACAAGTGATCGGTGATGACACGCAATGGGCTCCATACAGATTCTGAAGTATGTATGTATGCTTTAAACGTAAGTACTATTAAGCCAAATCTATGGCAGATCACAGTTGGATTGAGTCCATGCAAGACGAGCTGCATCAGTTCCAGAGACTAGATATATGGGAATTAGTTCCTATACCAGTAGACAGAAATGTAATAGCAGTCAAATGGCTCTGGAAGAACAAATGTGATGCAGAAAACATTATCATATGAAAAAAATCTCTTCTTGAGGCTAAGGATTACAAACAGGAGGTAGGCATTGATTTTGAAGAATCATTCGCTCCGGTTGCTCGTCTTGAAGCAGTCAGGATGTTCGTTGCATATGTTGCACATAAAAACTTCACCATCTTTCAAATGGACGTCAAAAGAGCATTTCTTAATTGGCCATAGAAAGAGAAAGTTTATGTCAGTCAACTAGACGGCTTTGTTGACCCAGACTTTCCCGACCATGTCTACAAGTTGAAGAAAGCTTTATAAGGTCTCAAGCAAGCCCCAAGAGCATGGTACGACAAACTATCTTCTTTCCTGATTGAACACCACTTCACCGAAGGTATTGTTGACCCAACTCTATTCACGAGACGTCACAGGGGAGACATTTTACTTGTTCAAGTATATGTCGACGACAACATTTTTGGTTTTACAAACCCAGATTTTTCTAAACGTTTTGCAAACCTTATGAAAAACAACTTTGAGATGTCGATGATGGGTGAAATAAAGTTCTTACTAGGACTTCAAGTTCATCAATCACCCCGTGGCATATTCATAAGTCATGCACAATATGCTATTGAGCTTTTAAAGAAACATGGGATGGATGAATGTGACTCTATGAACACACCTATGGCTACTGCCAGACTGGATGCTGATTTACAGGGCACTCCTACCGATCAGACGAAATATCGTAGTATGATCGGAGAGCTGATGTATCTAACAGCCAGTAGACCAGATATTGCTTTTGCCACCTTTGTCTATACGTGCTATCAAGCACGACCTACGGTCAAACACCTCAAAGATGTTAAGCCGATCTTTCAATACCTGAGATAGTCTTATAACATGGGTCTGTGGTATCTGAAGGATTCTGGCTTTGAACTAATTGTATATTCAGATGCAGACCATACACGTTGTCATGATGATTGCAAAAGCACGTCAGGAGGCTTACAATTCTTAGGTGAAAAGCTGGTGAGCTAGAGTTCTAAAAAGCAAGATTGTATGGCGATGTCCACTGCTGAAGCTGAGTATGTATCATTATCCGCTTGATGTGCACAAGTCATCTGGATGCGGACACAACTTTTGGATTATGGATACAAATTTAACAAAATACCAATGTATTGCGACTCAAAGAGCGCTATCGCTATCTCTTGCAATCTGGTTCAGCACCCGCGTACTAAGCACATTGACATATGGTACCATTTTATTAAACAACACGTTGAAAATGCTAATCTATTTTGTCAGGACAAAATACCAACTTGCTGATCTATTTACCAAAGCTCTTCTAAAGGAACGCTTTGAGTACTTATTTCATCGCATTGGTATGAGATGTATGACTTCAACATAGTTGGAAAGTCTAGCAAAGTTATCTTTTTGAAAATAGTCATGCATCAAAATATGTAAATAAATTTATAAAAAATAAAATAAAAATCAAAAAATATAAAAACAACAAAAAAATTGTTTTTCAAATTTTGGAAAATTTCAAAACCAAATACAAAAAGAAAAAATGTAAGAAAAAAGTTTAAACATAAACACATGTCTTCTCATTTAAATCAGATTCATGATTCGATTTTTCTTAAAAACTATTTGAATGTAAATACGGGATCATGTACAGAGGGGGAGTTATTTTGAAAAAAATGTGTTGTCAACGTTAAAACATGTGTTTTTGTAAATATTTCATTCGTGTATATTGTTTTACTTTAACTTTCAAAAGTCACAAATCCTTAACTGTCATAAAAACAATGATCTCTCGAATAAAAATGATGATTATTTTCAAAATGGGTGTTTATTCGAGGGGGAGTTATAAAATTTTGTGATTAACCAAACATTGAAAAAGATAAATATCCGATTTTTAAGGTCTATCCTAGAAAAGGGATCACACTCCAAGGGGGGAGTTTGTGAAATTTTGGTTGTAAAAAGGTTATTGATAAACTTAAGGGACTAAAAGTGCAAAGATTGATGCTTCAAATTTCAAAAAATTAAGACAAGGGTCAAAAGTGACAATTTCAAACAAGGGTTAAACCCTAAATTTCGGTCACTATAAATATATAACAACCCGCAATTTTCATCAATGTAATTTTCCATCTATTAAATTAGATGCAATGTAATATCCATCTATTATAAATATATCACCTTCTTACAGGGAATTTTTTTGCTTTATCTCATTATGCAACGTAACTTGCATCTCTAAAGTAAACGAGCTCACGCAACCTCTATCAATGCCATATATATCTATGTTTATATCATATAAACATCCAAATATGGCAAGTCTATATCCTAATATCATTTTTACTAAGTACATTATCCATTTAACGTACTTTTCAAAACGTTATATCAAAACAAGCATTAAACGTTAACGTTTACATCAAAACCCTAATTATATGTAATGTATACATATAAAATGAATGTGTAAGCCTTCAAACAGATGTACAAGTGTACAATGCATAATATTTAAATCATATTTTCCCTCCAAGTCAATGTACAACTCATTTAAGCTTGATGTACAAGTCAATAATGCCTAAAAACATAATTAGGTCATTTAAGCTTCTAAACCATGTTTAAAACTTTTCCCACCTCTTTACACCAAGGTACACACACTTAAGCATGAACTTCTAAAACCTAAGTCTATCCTAATATCTACCTTAATCATGTTTTTGAAACCTAAACCATATATGAACCCTAAAAACCCCTAATTTCATTTTTAAAACCTAAACCCCAAACTAATCCTAAGCCCTAAACCCTAATCCTAAACCCTAACCTCAAACATAACACCTAAGCCTAAACCTTCCAAATCTATCACTAAGACCCTAACACCTAGCTAGAATTAAAACACTAAACCTAACCAAAATAAAATGAACCCGACACCCTTTTCTTTCATTTTGACCCATTTTTAAAGTAACCCAGCACCTCAAGCACCTCTATGACATCACTCCATCACCTCCTTGTAAGCTACTTGCAAACAAAAACCTCATTGTCACCCTTGTTCTTAGCCGTGGCCTCCAAACACCCCTCCAACACTTCATGGCTAGTTTCTAGCTTATAAGTATCACCCTACTAGCTCTCCATTGTCATCACTACTAGTCTTGACACTAAGCAAACCCATAACTTGCTCACTAAGGGTCTTTCTCCCCTATAAATAGCTAAAACATACACCCCTTTTAATTCATCCCACACATCTCATCTCATACCCTCAAATGGAGTTCTAGCCTTTCCATAGCAGCAATAGAAGATCAAGAGAAGTCCCTAAGCTCATAATAGAAGCCAAGAAGCAAGAAAAACAAAGCCTTGAAGTCGTTACTAGGCGTACGAACCCGAAAACCCCATTTTGACCCATTTTAGCTCAAGTAAGCCTAAGATCTTGTTCCATAAGCTTATATTCTGTACAATAATGTTCATAATACTCTTAAGATCATATATGAACTCTTGTTTGAAGCTTTGAATCCTCAAACCTATGTGTTTTTGATAAAAACCCTAAAAATGACCCGTTTTGATTTTCTAGCTAACGAATCATTTTTCTAAACTTTTGTTACATTAAAACATCTTATTTTAGCTTATACTAATAAGCTATAACCTGAAAATATCATTTGGAATCTTAAAATAACCTTGCATGGCTTTTTGGACTTGTTTTGCAAAAGTTTCCATGCATAGGGGTATATATCGTAACTTTCTGAAATTTATAACTAAAGGGGCTGAAAATGTCATTTTATTAAAGTTATAACTATAAGGACCTATTTTGATAAGTTTCAAAGTTAAAGGTTTAATATATATATATACTTTTTATATAAAGGACTAAACTTGTAAAAGTTTATAAACCAAGGGTATATATTGCCAATTTTGCAAACTTATAAAATATTATATTTTTATATTAATTATAAAAATATATATAAATTATTCTAGCTTTTGAAGAAACTTAAAACTATAATGTATCACATTACTAGGGAGCTTCATGTAAGGGGTTTCATTTGGGTATACGTTTTGACGAGTTTGCTGGATTTACGATTTAAAGTGTCCTGGCTCCTCAAACGTTTACTACATGACCTCTGAATTATGATGGCCCGAACAGTGATACGATATTTCCATAATAAATCCAATCAAAATGATATTTCATTATGACATAAAACATATCCAATCAAACTAAGACTTGACATATTACCCAGGTTGTGTGACGAAGCCGTTACTTTCATTTCATATACTTTTGCCATCAATCAGATTTCCCTGTACTGTTAAGGTGAGTTCATAGCCTCGCATTCAATCTTTTAAATGTTTCATAAACCCGCGAGGGGGATACATGCTATAAACCATGAATGCAAGTATTTTTCTGTATGCTATCCTGATACATTATTGCCTAAGTCCCTACTTTTGCCATTAAGTCCCCACTATCATGAACCGTTAATTACTCGTCGGGGTAAGCGCGAATGCTGTGAATAGATCTATTTGGGACTGGACTCCCCGTTGGTGTACCTATACTGTCGGTAACCAATAGCACACATTTGAATAACTTTGCGGGTGTTTGGCAAAGACACCCGTTGGGGCAATTATTTGTGGTTATTGATTAACCTAAGGCTTCGGTGTCATGAGCTTAGGGCAATAATACTATTTTTCATGATAATTATATGTGTTGCAATTATTACAAACTATGGGTGTATAACAACGTAACCCACTATTGAGCTTGTATTCAAAACTATTTACTATAAACCTATGAATTTCACTCAACCTTTGTGTTGACTTTTTAGCATGTTTATCTCAGGTAACTGAACATCTTATGGCACGGAGTGGCACGGACTTAAAGATGGCTAAACTGTTATCATTCAAACTTTATGTTTTCATGTAGATTTTGGGACCTTTGTTTGTAAAAACTCTGATGAAATAATGAATGATAACTTATCTTTTAAAAATGTCTCTTTTGAGTCATTTTCTATGATTATGACTGTTATACTATGAAATAATACCCCAGATTAGCTTCCGCTGCTATATGTCAAAAATGCGGATGTTATAGGTAGTGCCTGGAAGTGATTGTTTTCCATGTTTCTTGGAGTGAAATTATTAGAATTATAGAAAGATGGGTTGAAGGTGAGAATAATGATGTGTACTGTGAATAATTTTATGTACATATGCTTGTTTATATAGTGACATTTTTAGCAAAAAGGGCGCCAACTTCTCAAATTGAAAGTACAAATGATACAGAAGTTTATTGAATGAAGATATGTCACTATTAGATTCTATACTTATCTGACTTGTGGTACATATCTTAACATGTTTCTTTATAAAACGTGCTATAATAGAAACGTAGAATAGGTCAAATGAAACACCTGAAATTGTGCATAAGTTTAAGTGGTCCAGATTATTTTCTAGGTGTATTTATGTGGTTCAGATTAAGGCATGTATATTTTTTTATCGTTATTACGTGGGCAATGAATAAGTAGAATTTGAAAAGGCTCGTTAGTTCACTTCTTTGGACTTATTAGCGAATCAACTTCAACTAATGTATGCTTAAACAGGAAGGTGACCATAAAAATATGCAAGCTTAATATAGTTGATCTAACAGGAAATTTCATACAGCCCTCGTAAGCAGTTTCATAAGCAATCCCATAAGCCTACACAGCTATTGATACATCATTATAAATCCAGGTTTATAATTTTTTGAGGAAGGCAAAGTCTTTCTATAGATAAAAGCAATTACTTTTCTAATTTCTCAGTAAACTTATCTCGTCGTTGCATATATTACATAAACTTTTTGAAAGATTGCTCTTACTTTGCATGTTGTTTAGCTACAAACTCGTATGTCTCAGTCTCGCATCGAAGTCCGTTATACTCCTTAAGGGAAAATAAGCTGGGCCAAACATAGTTTACGCCCCTTATGATTCTAGCGAAAATAAACTGCATGACGCAAATCCATTCAATCCAACCGTTTAGTTACTATCAAAATCATAATTTAAAATTACATAAAAAGTATAAAAGATGCATAAAGCGATAAACTTACCAAGAAAAGGATACCTCCTTCAGAAATAACTTTAACATATGTAACATTTCTAAACGATCTGAATTCCATGTGTGACTAAATCAGTTGAAAAGTGTCCCTCATGTACGTCTAATTGATAACATCAAATAGCTAATACTTTTATATATCAAATTCCCGCGTTTATTGCCTTGCTTTATATCATTTTTATATGAATTTGGTACTTAATTCGTTTATATTTTGTATTCAGATAATTAAAGGCATTGGAACGAAAAGATGCGAGAAATAGCCTAAAGTAGTACCAATACTAATTTATTTAGTAGAGGTACTAAATTTATTGGACGGCTACTATATTTCTCCAGGAAGCGACTTATGAGCCAAATGAAGAATAGTACCACTACTATATTATTTAGTAGGGGTACTATATTTTTGAAGATAAAAACGATCAATAATTATCAAGTGTAGAAGAACTACGGCGTAACTGGTCTGCAGGAGTTAAGCCATAATTAATCAATATTACAAAAATAAAAATGTTGACGAAGAGTTACGGCGTAAGTGACCCGCAGGAGTTACGTTATAACTAATCCTTGTTGAAGAGATATTTATGTTGACTAAGGGTTATGGCGTAACTGGTTCGATGTAATAACGCCGTAACCAATTTTTATACTAAATTTTGGAATGCCGCGTCAGAATAATTATGGCGTAACTCGGTCGATGTAGTTACGCCATAATGATGACTCATCACAGGGACTAAAGTTGCACAAAATCTATCAAGTTTGGAGGATTGAATATAATATAGCAAGTACGATGAGGTACCAATATTGTCAAAGTCTCTAAGTTGTATTTTAGTATAAATACATGTCGCATATAATAGATGGAGATATCAATTCAATTCGAATGTTTGAAAGATATCTAATAACATACAAGGTTAAGGAAAGAGAGGTGGTTTTAGAGAGAGAGTGGTTGGATGAACACTTTAGAGAGAGAAAGTAAACATGAAATGGAAATGCATAAATGTATGAAACAAATGAACAACCAAACACCCTCTCCAAGGCATGGAGAGGGTATTTATACTACCATATTGGCCATCCATGGAGAGCTTGTGGGCTTTCCATAGGCCTTTTGGCCTAATTAGATTACTAACATTACATTAGACTAACTACGGGCTTTGACAAACTATTATTGGAAGTGACTGATACTTTTTGTGTTTTTAACAATCTCCTCCTAAGGGAGGTCACTCCAATTTACAAAGACTTAAACCTAGCATACTATGCTTTAACTTTAGTCTTGAGCTCGTAGTCTTTAACTTCAATCATTAACTTGTGAATTGATGTAGTTATCATTGATTTTAGGATTGAGCTTGTTCCTTTCGCTTGACTTGAATGTGAATATGTGATTTTGGGCATCTTGAGATCATCAACCAAGCATAATCTCTTTTTGCCTTCTTGTAAACTTTGCCATCTTGTGGACTTGTGACTTTTGAACCGACATGCTCATACCTTTCTTGATTTGTCAACTTGAAAAGTTTTAATATTGCATCTTTCTTGATGTTCTTTAACTTTAACACTTCGTCACTTCAAGAAGGACGTACGGTATCAGAGTAGCGGAAGTCTTGAAACATGTACTTGAGCTTTCATGATGTCTTTATATTTGTCGGTCGGGTATGAGCATGTGGCTATGAATCATGACTCGTCAGGGATCAGCTGCACCAATCTTCGGGAGTACCTGCAGGTTTAGGTTAGTGATAATTAACAAATATGGACGAGAGTGTCTTTATTACTTCGTCAAATAAGGTTGCAATAACCACGGTTCCCTGTTGATCAGTATAAATACTACTTGTGATCAGGTAGAATTATGAAGAATCTCCTATAGGTGTTGAATTAAATGAATATCATATAAACAAATATTAAATGCAGCAGAAAAGCACCTATCAACGGATCCATAGAGTAATATGATCAATCAAAGTTAAAACAAGAAAAGTAATACCTTTGTAGTGTGATCGGTATAATCAAATGGTGACCTTCACCCTTACACGAAACAGCTAATGAAACCAAGTGATCATGGAGATCACTTCTAAGATGTATCCACACTACACTTCCTTGTATACAAAATTAATGCTAGTCTTAACCTCGTAGCCTTGTAAAATTCTTTTGAATGAACAAGATACAAAAGTTGGATCAAGAAAAACAAGAACACCTCTGTGTATGTGTTTATGAGTCGTGTTTTTATATAGAGAAGAGAGGAGAGAATCTCTCTAATTTGGTCAATCAAAATCAATCAAATTAATGTGATGTTATCACTAATTCAATTAACCATAAATAGTTTGATCTCATCCCCTTTCTTTGCTCTATATGGACGGCCACCTATTAAGGGTGTTAGTAGGCTTTCTTAAACTTTTCAAGTCCAATAAATATAGTATACTACTTATTTATTAGAAGCCCAATATTGATCCCGAGTTACGTAGGTTATTTATATACCATAAATAAAATAAACACGGTATATAAAATGGTGCCTCAGTATATATGTGTGTGACCCCATAGGCTCACATGTGTCTAGCCATATAATTAGTTATTATGACACAAGCATACTCCAACAGCTCCCACTTGCGCACATCATAATAATCAAGTAATTATACAAGCAAAGGTTAGCGTCTAGCAACACGCCAATGCCCCCAGAGACATATGAGGATAGTTTCTTAAACATCTCATTTAAATGGTTTAGATATCAATCATCCTTTTATTATAGATACTATGTTGAAAATCTGACATGGATCATTAGTCATTCTAATGTTTAACAATTCTGTTTCTCGATATCGACATTGAACTAGATTACCAAATCAATCAAGTATCATCTTAATTATATTTAGGTGCGGCCACACATACATCTGTTCAAATCATCAAGGGGCCTAGTAGTATCTTACTCCATAACATATGGAGAAACAAATCTTATTTTGACTGCACGTGTCCGTTATGTGTTTCATATCCCTCTTAAAAATGGCCTTTATAGCAGCCTTCAACAGGTCAGTGTTGAACCATATCAAAGATTGACATTCCACACACACAAAACCTACTTGCATCTCAAGTCTGAGGATGAGAGATATAACTACTTGCGAGATTCACCATTGACGCCGATCTATGTAGTGAATACTCGTAGGTTGGGTCAGTCCAATGTTTATCCAATGAACAACATATGAGTTTGGCGGGATCATCCTTTAATATTCATACTATATGGCTATGACCAAAATGCTCACATTTGCCTTATTTCAATGATACTCCCGTAGCATCAACTGACAATGGACGATTTAGAATAAATAAGTCATTCATGGATTTAAACATGATAATATAGAACACAGTTCTATAAATGAAGACGATCATACTATGTATATCAATTCATTGCTTAATACAACTACTTAACGTTCCATTATCCAAATACTAAAAATAGATATACATGAGACTACTAGCAGGTCGAAGCTCAATGTTCCTAGCATGATAAACATGTTCGGTACAAGACATTGACTTTGTAAGAAGTACCAACTAAGTTGTCATCTGAGTGAACTTTGAGAATACTTATTTCAAAACTCATAAGAAGTGAACGTTTTGAATAATACGATGATTGTCATTTTGTATATGTGTGTTTCATGTGCTATTACAATAATACTAGCATCGCCACAATATATTACATAGGTTGTTTGAAGCAAGCAAAACCTCCTATATAAGACAATCTTCTTAACAACTTCCCAAACTGTAAAGTATTCTTATTCTTTAATGAATAGTGCAACAATGCTTTCAATCAAGCATGTCTAGTCAACAGTATTATCATTTATGATGAAAATCCTGCTATGACTAGGATTGAGAATCATCTCAATCGAAATAAGCATTAGTGTATAACCTCAACACTAATCTCCTTAAAAATCCATAAACAATAAACATGTCTTTAGTCCTTAAAAGGCCTTTTAGAATGTTCTTTCAATAGTAGTCTAATGACTTTCACTTAGTTACTATGGTTGTAGGTTCATCTTGCATTCATGCAAGTGCTACAATTAATCTAATACATATCATGATATACATAATGTAAACTTTAGCTGAACCAAATGTTTTCAAACATGTGTTTAACTCATCAGGTGAGATAGAACTTGAGTCTTGCTCAATGATGTGTCATGTTATGTTAGACTTATTGATCGTGTATGTTTATCCTAATAAACATTTGATTCAAGGTTGTATGATTTATTTCGTATATCTCTTGATAGAAACATTATTCCAAACTAAGGATTAAAATCAAGCTTAGGTGAAATATCATTTCTAATATGTTGACAACATATAAGATATAAGAAAAACAAAACATAATGCTCCGACTAGCTTTAAGGCGTACCCAGGAGTTATA